>OMLJ01122627.1:0-18733 GCA_900302595.1 Gadiculus argenteus | reverse complement strand
CCCCCTCCTCCCCCCTCCGCCCCCTCCCCCCCCCCCCCCTCCTCCCCCTCTCCCCCTCTCTCCCCCCATCCCCCCCTCCCTCCCTCCCTCCCTCTCTCTCTCCCTCACTCTCTTGCTCGCTCTTTCATCTTTCTCTTTCAACCCATGTTTCCTTCCATCTCCGTCATCTCCTCCTGGTGCTTACTCCGACTCCTCCCTCCCTCCTCTGACTGTCCTCCTGTCTGGTCTCCTCCTGCTCCGGCCCGGGTGCCCTGGGGAAGCACCAGGTGTTCCTCAGGAGCTACCGCTTCTGGACCCCCCAGGGTGAGATGTGCAGAGAGGGGCCACACAGGTCCCTGGGTCGTGGCCGTCTCATAAACGCTATCGTCAAAATACAACATACACATGTCTTACAGCCGTCATGACTTTCTGCCAACCATCCGTATAACTCATATCATCACTTTATATGTAGGTTTCTTGCTTTGGATCATTGTACACAGACACACACACAATCTTTGTGTGCGTGTGTGTGTGTGTGTGTGTGTGTGTGTGTGTGTGTGTGTGTGTGTGTGTGTGTGTGTGTGTGTGTGTGTGTGTGTGTGTGTGTGTGTGTGTGTGTGTGTGTGTGTGTGTGTGTGTGTGTGTATGTGTGTGTGTGTCTCTTGGCATTACCTGGCTTGGTGCTTGCTTTCCGAACCCATAACATGACACATGCTTTGATTAGTTATGCAATCTGTCCATCAGGGCGTTGAGGACTGGCCCTGTTGTTTGCTGAGCCTGTCAGAAGTCCTGGTGAGCCTGTCCAATCCCCCCTCCCGTCCAGCATCACTCAATACTGGCAGCCGCTCTCCTCCTCTCCTCCCCTCAGGGTCTCCACGCATCGGAAATCATTTAGAGTCCTTGGAAGGCTTCTCTGACATAACTCTGACAACAGTTCAGGGAAAACTGCTGTGCAACATAATAGTCTGCCAATGGCTGTTGTGGTTCTTTCTTTGGCTGTTTAGACCCATCCATTTGGTGTCTTTGTCAGGTTGCCCTCTCAAATGCCTACACTCTCATCTCTCTCCCTCTCTCTTTTCCCCATCGCTTTCCCTCTCACACTACTCCCAATTTTTCTTCTTCCCTTTTCTATCCACTTCATTAAAGTTCTTGCTGGATGAAAGAAACTAAGAAATACACAGTGTTGGGGAGTAACATGTACCAGTGTTACGTATTCAGAATACAAATTATGAGGAATTGTATTCTGTTAGATACAATTTGTGACTGAACAAACTAATTAACAAATGATTCAGAATTATTCTTCTTGGCGAACTGACCGACGCAAACTGAATCAAGGAAAAGAATCATGAAATCACTAAAAAGCATACGCTTCTTTGGACGTAACAGGCACCCGCTCAGCCGCACGCATTATGGGAATTATTGTTTGATTAGTAGTAACTCAGACTAGCAGCACATTGTCGGACTATTGGGTGAAAGTTAGTTGTGACACAACATGGAGCAAAGAGGAGACAGAATGTCTATTGGATATTTGGAAGTGTCGAGAAAACCGTGTTCTTTTCAGGAAAAGTCGTCGAAACAGGATCGCTTTTAACTCACTTTATTTTACAAAGTTATAAAATACTTGGTTTGGTCCTAATCTATTGTCTATGAAGCATAAGGAGGGGAATTGTATAAGGAACGTGTGGAGAATCGCTAAGCTTTGCATCTGGTGATTAAAGTGATTTAATAGCAAATTCTGTACAGAAACATAATATATTTAGGGTATGTCTATTTTCCCACTTTTAACAGCTGAGTAAATAAAGAAACTGAAAAGGAAATATTGGTCAATTTGTCTGTTGGTCATATCTTTTGCATAAACTTACCCTTATTGTCTTTATTCCTCTACAGCAAATTAACATACATTTATAATATAGTGCACTTTCAGGGAGACTTGGGCCTAACACATTCAGCCAGTTGGAACAGAAGAACACACCAGAATAAGCCTGTTTAGTAAGCAGAATTTGATGCCGCATTCCTACACTTATAAAGTGTAGGAATAAATAAGCATTATGCTAACGCGGATATGCGCAGACTGCAGACTGTGTGTAGTTCAGCATTTGATAAAATGCGGTCTGAGGACCTCGGTTGGTTTTTCGAGACCTTATACGACAGAATGAATGAACAAAATAAAAATAAATGACACCAAAAAACAACGGGTATGGATAGCGAACCGCAGAGAAGCGATCAGACCCCAGATCAGATACAACCACTTTGAGTCAAACCATGGTCCATCATCAGGAATCCTCTGGAGGCTGCCCCAAACCTAAACGAAGCACTGGGGCGCTCTCCACTAACCCACTCCATGCTGTAGGGGGGACGAAATGTATGGATAAAATTGCAATTCCAATAGGGGGGGTTTCCTTCACAGCCCCGCTTCTGTGGTAGCGATTGCTTGCGCCCAGACTGGTCACTGCGCAGTCCTCGTGCACCACGCACCGCTCTCTCTGTCACATTTTAGTTTAAATTAAAACAAATCGTTATTAGCAAACTTCAATCTAACAATTTGACCTGAGAGATTACATTTTGTCGGACATTCCATTTATTTTCCGTTCATTCAAAATGTTGTTTTCCATATACATTTTACTTATTCTTCAGAGGTCTATACCTCCATTAACATTTTCCTCATTTCCTTCCACCATGAGAGGGCGTAACACAGGAGGTGTTTCCTCCCCCGCTCAATGGTGTTTTATGCCCCCAACGGTGTCTTCAAGGCAGCGCTACATGCAAGGCACTCCCCGCCCCCAACAGTTTCAGCCAATCAGAGCACTGGCACTCCCGACAGTTTCAGCCAATCACAGCACTGGCACTCCCCTCACAGCACTGGCACTGATTTCAATTTCAAACAGTTTGAATCAACACAGCATAGAGGTTCACTGACCCTTTTTAGTTCACTCATCCATTTTTAAAATACAATATTCATTTAATACCACTGGGAATAGGATGCATATGTTTTCATGAATGGAATATATAATTCTCATTGATTGGTCAATTATGTTATACTTTTGTGGTGATTGGTCAATGTACTGTGACCCACAAGGTTTCCCCACTACCATCATAATGGCCTCTATTCACTATTCAGTCCGAATAGGTTAATTCTGTTGGACTAACAAGTGCCATGATAGCCCTCCTCTGGAGGTCCTCAAGACCTCCAGGCTGACACCCACTCTGTCTTCTATTTAATCCGAATAGGTGAACTCTGTCGGACTCACTCAGGACGTTGTCCGCCCCTTTTGGAGGTCCCCGCGACCTCCAGGGCGGGGGTACATCAATACGCTATTTAACCCGATCAGGTGGACCCCTCCCGGGCTCACGTGGGCCGTAGTCCGCCCCTCCTGGAGGTCCCCGCGACCTCCAGGGCGGGGGTACATCAATATGCTATTTAACCCCTTCACTGCAGATGGAGGAACATTTTTTGAAATTGTGCCAGTGCTGTGATTGACTGAAACTGTTGGGGGCGGGGAGTGCCTTGCATGCAGTGCTGCCTGGAAGACACCGTTGGGGGAATAAAACACCATTGAGCGTCGTCCCCCTCAGAGCCACGCAGCTCCTTTCACTGGGTTCACTGTTCACCCTGTCCTCTCTGCCCGTTCCATTTGGTACAGTGGACTGTGTTGCGCTGTCAGGGCCACACCCCCTCACATTCTGCATAACATACCAACAACGATAAAGGCAGTAAAGTGGCAACCAACTCGATGGACTTTAACCTGTTTTCTTCCCCTGTGGCTGCAGATCTTTCTGGACGCCAACACCATCCGACTGGGCAGCATTCCCCACGGCAGCGCGGTGGACCCCCTGGAGGGTGCGCCGGCCGGGACCACCTACACCAAACAGACTGTGTACGAGTTGTGTGCCTGCGCCAATGGCAAGCTGTACCTGTCCCCAGCGGAGAAGGGCTCCACCTGTCAGACCACCAGTAACTTCTGTCTGTGGAGCTGAGAATGGAGGGGGGGGGGGCCCGCGCCAGGAAACGACAAGTGGGAAGCTAACTCAACTGGATCAACACAGACTGACAGCCTGGCGGGAAGACGGCCAGCTAGCAGGCCAAATCAACATGGATTATCGCTCCGTGGGTAGAGAAGGCCAATAAAGAGGGATAGCATCAACACGGATTTCGGTGTTGTGGGAAGCAAAATATGCTAACGGACTTGAACAGCAGGCTCATTTTGCTACTACGACATTGAGACTAATGAGCAAACATGTGGATGGACGTGAGAAATGTTTTGGGACTAGCTGTGACCACATGGCCGGCGGGCAGAGCCAATCACACCATTTGGGTTCCGCGCTTACCGATTCTTTCATCCTTGATGAGTAAGTCCTCTCGGGTTTATCTGGGGTCCTAGATAGTGACTCCACACCCTAGACAGGGATATCAACTGTTGGATTTCCACACTGCAGTGCTCGCTCCGCCGGGTTCCCATTAACAAGAAGCTCGCCAAACACAGTGGACAACAGCAAAGGGTTTGCCTAGCAGATAGTGAAGAAGACACACAGACAATGACTGACTGTGGGGTTTGCCCAGCAATAAGCTACGGCTACCTAACAGACCAGATTTATACCAGAAAGGCCTTTACCCATTCCCCTCTCCCCCTTCAAACCCCAAACTCCCACCCTGCCAACTGCTCTCTTAAGGCCGGTTCAGACCCAAAAGACAAGACCACCCTGTTAGATCATCTTTTATGGAATGATCACGCCAAAAGCTTATACAACCGTTTCTATGGTAACACATCAGGATTCCTTTTCCTGATTCTGTAGTGTGCGAGTTTACCAGTTTGACAGCCAATCAGCACTGTACACTGATTGGCTGAGAGTGACAGGGTAGTCAAGTCTGCTCACATTTGTCATGTAGAATCTTGCAGACGGCCTCTGCCTACTGAGAACAACAAATAGACCGCTCACCTTCAGACCAAATGTTGTTTAACAGCAATCTGATTCCCTCTTGTCTTTTTGGACCAAACCAAGCCTTTAGTCTTCTCTCACCTGGTCGTACACAACAACAGATGTTTCATAAGCAAATAGCGCAAGGTCTTTTTTTGTCTCCAAAAGAAACAAATCTTGTTTTTGTTACACAAATTAGATTGCGATTATCTGCCATCTTGGGGTTTATTTGAGCACTGCATGACTTCTTCCCTTCACCATTTATGTGTTGGTCCTCATTCTCTGGCCATGTCCCACACTTTCCCCTTCGTCATCTTACTTTCATTTCCGGTTTCCTCAAATTTCTAACATTTTGATATCAGTCTCTGTCTCTGTCTGGTTGTTCCTTCATGTTTAAGGGTCTTCGTCTTCCCTCTGCCTCTCCCTCCAGCCCATGTCATCATGCTCTGTATATCACATCTCTGCACTCCTCCTCCTGCCAGACTAGTGAAAAATAAATCAATAAAATATACAAAACTGCCATTCTCTCCCTCTTCATGGAACCACATTCTGCGCTCTCAGGACTGTCTGTCTGTTGCTCCATCTCTGTCAGCCTCTTCTACATAATTTGAACCCTACTTCTACTCTCTCTTTCTCCCTCAGCCTTTTGGTTTAACCTGCAGCTCTCTCTCTCTCTGCTCTCTCTCACCCTTTCTATCTGTCTCGTTCGCCCTTCGTGATCAGCTCTCTGTTTGGCTTATTGCTCCTTCTCTCTTTGTTGCACTCTTCTGCTCCCTCTCTCCTCTGCTCTCTCTCCCACTCACAGTAATTATGTTCTCTCTTCTTAACCCCTGCTCCCCTTTCTCTCCTCTTTGAACTCTTTTACTCACCTCTGACCTTTACGTCCCCCATACTCACACTCACACATCGCCTCCGCCTCTCGCTAAAACAAAGGAACCCACAGGGAGCGATGTTCCTGAACAGTGACAAGCCAGTCAGTAAATACAAGAATGGTTATTTTTATCACACAAAACTGAAAGAAAACATCTACACTTCCATGTCAGAGAACCCATGACAGCAGTAAACAAAATGTGGACGGGGTGGTGGCTGGTGGTTCTATTTTTCTATTTGTCTCAGATGGGTGGAGGGAGAGCTCTTTCAATCATCTTAAGACCATCATACAAACACACACACAAACACACAGAGACACACGAGACCACCAAATTAGGGAGGAGATGTGGGCAGGGAAGAGAGATTAGCTTGTGGTATACATGGAGGGGGATCTCGTCCGGTTCTCCAGCAGGCCTTTCCCGGGTGCCTCGGCTGCAGTTCGAAAAAAGCACATCCCAGTTTGAACCATCAAGACACCCTCCACAAGAATCATCTGCAAATCTCTCTGGACAAATGTTCCTGCACTCTGTCTTGCTCTTCCTCCTGCTCTCTGTCTATCTAGTTCCTCCGTTTCTCCTGGTTTTGTAGAACTTTTCAGTATATCCACCTGAGTCCATCCTGGTTTTAAAAATGTACATTTCTGACGTGCCCTTATGGTTTTATTCTTGATACTGTAATAAAAAAGCACAAATTATGATGACGTGTATATATCAATATCAATACAATAAAAAATTAATAATATTGTTCTTAAAAGCAAGTGTGTTGTCAATGTAAAAATTATAAATTGATCACAAAAGGGTTGTATTTTAAATAATTGGTATGTTTCTATTTACATTTATTTCATATTCATATGAAATGAATGAAAAAAGAAAACGCTACCCATACCTTATACAACAGATATGTATTCCAAAAAAAGCAGAAGACGTTTATTTTTTAATTTTGATGTTATAGACCTGGGCTACGTTCCATTAGTAGTTCCACTTCCCCACATTCACTTCCCCTCAGCCCTGTCTATTACATAACAGCATCGCCACAGAGTGACAGCTCAGACAGCAGAGGTGATTTAAACACACCTGCACTTGTCCCCTCACAGTCAAACGATCAGGGATCGACCGCCAGTTGTATATCCTGCCTTTCACAAATCAAACTTGTTTATAGACGACCCATTGGCATCGCAATAAGTATTGATTAAAAATGTACCGTCAGTACCTTGCTCAATGTATTCATGTTCCCCTTCGGCAGTAAGCAACCAGAGTTTTACGCACATTACTGCCACCTTACCATGGATGTATTTTATTGCACCAAATACATCACTACAATGCATTGTGGGTGATAAACACCTCTGGAGTGACCATCATTGTTGAATCGCTCCCTCAATCCAGTTCACTGTGCTGGCCTTTGAGATGGACCCAGTTCACTGAGCTGGCCTTTGAGATGGACCCAGTTCACTGAGCTGACCTTTGAGAGCTGGACCCAGTTCATTGAGGTGACCTTTGAGAGCTGGACCTAATTCACCAAGGTGCCCCCGAGAGCAGGTGCCAATGGTAAGTCAACGACTGTGTTTACATGCGGGAGCGTAATCGTGTAATGAACGTATCGAATGAAGATTGGTTTCATATTTGATCTGCTTCGCCAAAAGGATCGTCTCAGGATCGGATTAGCGAAGCCGATCGGCTATCTACCTGCATGTGTACTCGATCGTATCGTATTACCGGAAGGTTGCGTCCTGCACATGCTTGAGAATTTCGGCCAGGGATTTCACCCGGAAGTAGAAGGAAGTAGGAGACGAGATAATAAATAAGATAAGAAATAAATAATACAATTTCACAAAATGTACGCTACTGTTGCCTCGTCAAACTCCTCGTACGGCATCGTTGTTTGTATGCCGCCAGATAGTTTGTTGTTGCTTTTACGTAGCCGTGAACCTGAAATAGCTGTAGTACCACTTGTTGAAAGGGCGCCACCTAGCGTAGCGGACTCAGCCAGGTCTCCGACCATTATTCAAATCTGATTCGATGCATGAATACTCAGACAAGTGACAGCCCCCCCTGTCGAGTGGCAACATCGTTATATGGCTTAATCTGATCCAAACCGATCTGGTCCAACAATGTAACCGCAGTGAATAAGGGCATGTTGAACACTATTGGAACATCGCCCTGGGTCTCTCCCAGACACTCTGGGTTTGTACAGGTTTGAACCGTTCTACTTATTCAGCTGCTCTGATATTTGATGACACAGTTCAGAGTAATCAATTAATATAATATACACAGCAAATTATGTTGTTTTATGATGCTAAAATGTCAACACTTTTAGAATAGAATTCCGATGAACGATCAAAGGCCCAAATATTTCATGTTGATACTGATGTCAAGTCGAAGTTCTGAAAGGTCACCCAAACTTCCTAGTCCGACTGGTACAATCATTTAGAAAACAAAAGCAATCACAGTTGCAATCACAGCCAGGTTAGCCATTGTTAGCCAATGTTAGCAATACCAATTGATATCAATGAATTAAAATGCATTTTGTGCATTAAAAAAAGCTCAGACAAACATTATATTACTACAGCTTCTACTGCTGTTGCGGCGTGGACTAGCCTTTCAGAGTCAGAATTCCGACTTCAGGGCATGTTGAATCTTCGACTGGGAACATTGTGGGAAATTCTGACGTTCGCAAACATTTAAAGTCAACATTACTTGTTTGTTACAGAAAAATAATTAAATTAGCCTTTATGATATTAGCCATGTTTATTGTGGGAGGGATTTTCAAATTGGGATAAACATGGGAGTGGAACCACTTTAAATTATGCAAATAGAATAATAACATGAATTGCTGATTGCATGATAACAAATGTATTGTTATCATGGAACATTTTTATACAAAGCTATGTACGGTATTCTACCGTAATCACGAACCAGCAGTTGGGTGAGTGGTCTAGCAATTGTGCTGTGGTGCGGGCGGTCCAAGATTGTGTCCTGAGAATGTCATATAATTCTTGGCATTGGCTTATTTTTGTAATTCCCTTTATGTCAGAGAAAGTAGGCCTAACAATTTACTTTTTAGATGATAAATATGTCTTACAATTTCCACAGAACCCAAATATAACTTGCAAAAACCCATGGTAAAGTTAATGTTAATATTACTGATAGTGAAGTATTTGTCACAATGACAAAGACACTGCTGCATGGGAAATTGTCAGCCACATAAATTCCATCCAGGTGAGTTTCTCGGCAGGCAGCTGAGACCACTTCTGTTGAGATAAATACTATGCTTAGTCAATTTAGAATATTTTTTCTGGCTGCATTTGCTAGGCCTATTTCTTCAAAGAAATGGAAAAGAAATGGTATGAAAAATTATTTGATTTCTCCAGTAATCCTTCCTAAATTACTAATTGCGTAATTTGCCTTTATGTTCTTGAGACGGCACGCTGCACTTAGGAGACCCATGTTACTTGATGATGACGTAGAATCCTCCGCTTCTGAGCCCCTGACGGACGAGGTGTCTACCCATGGCGCGAAGGCCCCCAGTTCCACTTATGTATACGGGCCCGGCCACTTCGGGGGCCCGGCCACTCCTGGGGCCCGGCCTCTCCTGGGGCCCATGCATAAACATGACAGATTATTCTGTCATCTGCAGTGTTGGGCAAGTTACTCTCTAACTAAAGTAGTAACTGATTTACAAACTCCAAAAGTAACTAGGTATTTCAAATAATTTTAAAATAGTGATGTGTCAAATAATTTGGACCCCATCTCCATCCCTCTTCGAAAGAACTTCTTCGAGAAAACATGTGTGTTCAAGTATTTATGATAAATCTGAGTATTATAATGAAATGAATACTCAATATATTACAAACAGAAATCAACAGTGCCCAAATCTAAACAATTTTAACGTTGCTGTGGGAATGTGAGACTACACTGGAACTTGATATTTATTGAACCTCAACAGGTCACAACTAAGCAAAAATAAATGATTATTGTAAAGCAATGTACCAAAATAAAGAAAATGAACAAAAATAAATAAGTAGGCCTAGTGTAAATTAGGGGAAAAAACAGTAGACATACTGTACGTATGGTTTTACACAATGTAAGTGATTTCTTCCTCAAATAAATAGAACAGTCAACTGTGTAACAATAAGTGCTTTCAATATTACTGAAAAGTGCAATGTATAGAAAAACATCCAAATATGAACATGTAATACATTGAGAATAATAAAAAAAATACAAAAATAAATCTTTCTCTGGCCATTGACAATTTCAAGTAGGCCGCAGCCAGGCAAAAAAATACCGGTATATCTAAATTAAATGATGCTCTCTAAGCAATGTACAAAAAATTTATTACTGTATTACAAACCTAATAAGATACAGCACAACTTTAGACAACTTTAGACATACTGTTCCTCAGTGGAGTCTAGCTTCCCCAGGCTAAAAAGTCTCTCCACTGGGGCACTGGGTGGAGCGGCTGCATTATGCTGGAGTTAATTTTTTTTAATCAGTTCAAATCCATTAAGAGAATCTATCCCTTGTTCTCCCGATTTGAAATAATCTGCGACTTGACTTTCAGCAGTAGAAGAGGTGTCATCCTCTTCCTCAAAGGAAAATAAGTCATCCTCTATGCCTATGGCAGAGGCTGTGTTGGTGGGATGCAGTGACGTGCGGTCAGGTTCATGGTTGGTGAGGCACTGACACCTTTAGTGTCAGATTTACAAATATATAAACCCAAAAGGGTAGCTTATTCAATTGGCTACTGGTTATTTCATATCTCAACAGCATTGTTCACACCACACACACGCGTGCACACACACGCATGTGCACACATACACGCACACGGCCGTCGCAATTCTATAATTCATACAACATAAATGAAGTACCCGTTTGCTCACGCACGCCCCCTTCAGTGCGGCAGAGTACTATCTGCCTCACCCTATGCCTTTTCACTGCGGCTTTATTTCCCATCAGCAAAACTAAATATGTCACTTACAAACATTAAACTTTAATGGTTAAACGTATATCTGCAAACATTATATTGGTGACATGCAGAGATACGGTAAGCAGCACGCGCCAATTGCATCCAGTTTGTGATGGATTGCGCAATCAGAGGTGAGGCTCGTTGCTGCCGCACCGCTCGTTTCATCCCTGTATTTGAACAGGAAATATGCAAATTCAGCGAGTTTGACTATTAACATTTTCTAAATTAGTCATACATAAAGATCAGTGGACAAATATAATATACATTTTATGTTATCATCATTTATTTTTTTTACTTGTCATGATGACAGGTGAGGCCTCACCTGCCTCCCCTGACCGCACGTCCCTGGTGGGATGACATGTTGGTGGGATGGTACCTGCTTGCTGGTCTTGGTGCAGGGCAAGTTTCCGACACTCTGCTAGCAGACTTGCCTTGGCCTTGTCTTTCCTGTCTTGTGTTCGCAGCCAGCGTAGCTTGAACTTGGGCAGAGTCACAGCAGCCAAGACAGCATCCTCACTTTCCAGCACCTCTGAAAATCTTGTTTTGATTGCCTGAAATGAAACATAAGGAAGAAAAGTCCATATTATAGTATAGTGTGTCTTAGAGAGAGAGAAAGGCAAAGAGAGAGAGGCAAAGACAGAAAATGCATTGTAGATTATTATAGGAGTATATTTATATAGATGCAGATACATTCTATTTTTTTACACCAAGGCTTTGAAGGTCCATCATCTGTAGACATGAAATATCATATAGCCTAACTACAGTAAGCTTATATAATTTCGTACCTCATATCATAAAGTATAGGCCCATCATAACTGTTATGGCCAGGATAGAATTTAATAATTATAATTAATTATTAATTAATAATTAATAAGTAATACAATTGCATAATTGTGTAATTTGTTGAAGAATAAATGAAAGTTACTTACTGTGACAATTGCCTCTGGAAGGTCGATTAGGATGTGCAGGCCACTCTTCGGTTGCAGGGTCTTGAAATTCAACATCTCCAGGGTGGGTAGGAGTGTGCCATGGTAACACTGATCTTCTCCTTGAAGAATGTCTAAGGCCACTGTAAGTGGCTTCATGACTGTGCAGTACTCCCAAATGAACTGGTGTTCACATTCTGTGACAGCTGTCAATCCAAACTTGGTGTTGGTGTTGGCGATGGTGTTCAGCTCTACCATAGGAATCCCGCAAATACGAGCAAGAGCATCATAAAATGAATTCCACCTTGTGGTGCATGGGACTAAAAGCTTCTTGGCAATAATGTCATGCACAGTCTCGGCGGCCACAGTTGAATGACTGGCCTTGTTCCATAGCCCTGTGTATTTTGTGGTTGCGTTTCTGTACAGTGCTTTTGTTGCTGGTGTTGACAACACCCACTTGTCTATATCATTGCATGACACAAGGTTCAGGGTATGTGATGCACATCTCATGTGTGGAGGCAAAGTGATCGCATCATCATCATCATCATCATCCACAGTGGTTTGCAAGGCCTCATTGACATCTGTAAATGTCACCTCATTGTCATCCTCATGATCCTCCTGGTCGACTAGCTGGTATAACTTTTAACAAAGTTTGAGCCGTTGTCAGTTACTGTCGTGGTTATCTTGTGGTTGATGCCATAAGAGGAGTGGATTTGATCAAGCTCCGTTGCAATATTTTTGTGTGTATGGCGTCCCTTGAACCTCTTACATGCCAGTGCTGCCATCTCTCCATGTTCAGAGGATTTAGCCAATGTGTCGTTACGTCCAAATAACTTTTATTGCATGCATGTCTGCTGTGGTGGACAGATATTCCAATCTCTCAAATGTTTGTTCGAGCTTGACATTCATCTTGGCATATTCAATATAATTTGAGAACGTTTTCTTACATTAAAAGCTTACCCCTCCCCTCACCGGTATTTTCGCAACTAATGCTTTGAATGACTCAGACTCGACCGTTGATAATGGCAACATGTCCTCTACAACATATCTGGCTACCAGTGTGTTTAGCTCGGTCTGTGTCAAAGAAGGTTTACCGTGTGCCTGGGACATAAAATCAAGCTTTTTTGCTTGGCTGCTGTTCCACTGTCTCTTTCTCTTTCTCCTTCGGGGAACTTGGCCACTCATTTCGTGGGTGTATGTATAGTTGCAAGATGCTTCATTAAATTGTAATTACTCGACACCGACGTGGACAGGTACTTGACTCCAGGGCATAATGTGCATTTCACGCTTACACTTATTCCCCTTAATATCTTGTCCCCTTAATATCTTAGAGGGAAAAGTAATGGCTATATTTCCATTCAAAGAAAGCTTCTTTTGGACTACTTGGGCTCGCCATCTCTTTCTAGCTGATTCACATCAACGTCTTGTGTAGTCGACCACTCTCTCGTAGCCTACTGCTGCTCAACTGATGCGCACAGCGTAAGTAAGCAGACTAAGCACCCGCCTAACTTCCCCTCTGATTTGCTTACCATAGAATTTTACTTAACCCCAGCCAATCGTCATCACTTTTGCGGTTGTCTCGTGCTCCCGCCCTCACCAAGGACCAGGCGCGTCGTTAGACCTGGGCCTCTGTGGGCATCACCCGGATATCTGTGCCGTCAAATAAAAAAAATAAAAACATAATAATGATGAATCTTGATAACCGATACCGTTTCGTGATCGCCGGGCTGATTACTGCAGGATAACAATATTGCGTTTATAAAAGTTCCTTGCTTTGCCGTCCGGCAGCCCCTGAATGAGCGGCCAAGTGGTACAGCCCAGGTGGCCTTGAGCTGTGATTGGTCAGAAAGACGTAACAGCTACTACTACACACATCTTGAAGGAGTTTTCCACCCGCTCCGTATCCAGCTTGTTCCATGCTTTAAGCACCCGGGCTCCTAGTTTGTGGCGAGCTGGGGCTCTCCGTCGGTGTATTCCTGGTCCGCATCCCCTGTTGCCATCCAGTGGCTTTCAACGGATGATTGAAATTTAACATTTTGTTCAGCAAAGTGGCGCCATGGCATTGGAACGTTCACTCACGTTACAATCTTCTTCTTGTTCTGGTTTTACGGCGGTGTCCATCGAGTTATTGATGGTTATCGCCAAATTTGAGAAAAAACGAACCCAACGTCTCGTTTACTTGTCTAATCTGTAGCCACACCGGCCAGTAAAAGGGTCTCTGCGTTTAACTGGGACTGGTTTTACAGTATTAGGCTGTAGGCTATTCTAATGTGTCATCACTGCTGGTTTATGTGGAGCTCTTTCCTTTTTTTTGTAATTAGTATTTTATTGAGTTGTTATACACCACTATTACACTGCAATCAACATTGTAGTCAACATGACAATTGACATCTTACCAATTGTTCCTTAGTGATGTTACATTTTTGAAAAAGAACATAAAGATTAAGCCAAAAAAGGTAATAAAAATCGGGTAGAAATAGTTAAATGAAAAAGAAAAAGTAAAATAATAATAAAAAATTAATAAAATAGAAAAACACACATGGATCAATTTTACATTTTTACAATAGGCACCACGCTCTCATCTTATAGCAATATATTGCACATACTTTCCCCATTTCGCCACATACTGTTCAGTCCTGTCATTAATGTTGAAAGAAATGTTTTTGTAGGATACCACTTTTGCTAACTCCGTGCTCCACTCATGGAAAGAGGGCTCACCTGGGTTCTTCCAATTTCTCATTATAATTTGTTTTCCAACCATTATACTGGTCTGGATAAAGTCTGCTGCTCCACAATTGGATGTTATTTGTGGATCATTTAAGACATAAAGCCGCGGG
This sequence comes from Gadiculus argenteus, assembly GCA_900302595.1. Taxonomy (NCBI): domain Eukaryota; kingdom Metazoa; phylum Chordata; class Actinopteri; order Gadiformes; family Gadidae; genus Gadiculus; species Gadiculus argenteus. Next base: position 4,245 of record OMLJ01122627.1, on the reverse strand, counting down.
CAGAACTCCAAGCTAGACCGGGTAATGTTTTCAATGTGATCATGAATCTTTAGCCAGTAGTTCTGTATCATGGGACATTTCCAGAGCAGATGAAGGAGAGTCCCTTCTGAGCTGCAGCACTTCCAACAGTCTGCATTATCCCGCAGCTTCAGCCTGAACAGTCGGCTTGGAGTCCAATAAAAGCGATGAAGAATCTTAAACTGGATTAATCTAATTTTAATGTCTCTTGACACCCTCTTAATGTTTTCACAAATACGATCCCAGTCTTTATGTGTGACATCAATGTTCAAATCTGCCGACCAAGTAAACATTGTCGCATAAGATTTGGTAACTGTCTGTTGGAATAACATTGTATAGAATATGGAAGCCTCATGTCCCAAACCCATTATTTTCGTAGTCTGAGAGAGAAGATTTGACTGTTGAGGTTCTATTCCTCTCCCTATGACAGTAAGTAACAAGTGACGCAATTGTAAGTACTTCCAGAAATTATTTCTGGGCAGATTGTATTCACCAGTCAAAATTTCAAATGACTTTATATTATCCCTCTCATATAGGTTTGCTAGTGTAATAATTCATTTTTCCACCCAATCTTTCCATAAAAAAGAATGTTTATTAATACGTAACTTTGGGTTATTCCAAATACAAGATTCAGAATTAAGATAGACATTGATATTAAAAGCTTTAGAAAACTTCTTCCACACATTAACAAGGTTGGATATGATAGGGTGAGATTTTAATTCGGAAGGTATAGTACTGGGGTATTGCAATAGGAAGACATTGAAGCAAATAATTCAACCTTGGGATACAGTTCATCTTAAGGACGTTGACCTTCCCCCATAATGATAAGAATAGTGGTGACCATCTATCTGTATCTAATGACATTTTATTAAAAAGTGGGTCCAGATTCTTTTCGATTATTTTATCAATTTGGTGAGGGAAGAGAATGCCAAGATATTTTTGCCTTCAGTAGGCCACTGAAATAGCCCTGCCTGAAATAAAGTTTTTGGGCAGTATGAGGTCAGTGGGAGGGCCTCTGACTTAGACCAGTTGACTTTATACCCTGATATTTTGGAGAATGACTTAATAACGTCCAATAATGCTGGGACAGATCTGGCTGGGTCTGAGGTAAGCCACAAAATGTCGTCCGCGTAAAGTAAAAGCTTATGTGTAGACTCATTTATTTTAACTCCCTGAATATTCTGAATCGTCCGAATAGCTGCCGCAAGAGGCTCAAGAGCTAGACAAAAGAGCCCTGGTGACAATGCAGAGCCCTGCCGGGTGCCTCTACTAAGTGTGAAATAAGAGGAAATCAGACCATTTGTTCTCACTGCGGCCTGTGGGTCTTTATAGAGAATATCTATCCATCTGAGAAATGTTTGACCAAATCCAAAAGCTTTAAGCGTATGAAACATATACCTCCACTCCAGCCTATCAAACGCTTTCTCAGCGTCAAGTGAGATAGCTGCTGTTGGATCGTTGGAGTCCCGTACCGACCACATAATATTTATAAGACGTCTCACATTATCAGAAGAATTTCTTTGTCTAATAAAGCCCACTTGGTCCGGATGGATAAGTGACCTAAGTGTTTTATCCAATCTATTCGCAAGTATTTTAAATAAAAGTCTACAATCAACAGATATTAAACTTATTGGACGATAGCTTTTACAGTCAGTTGGGTCCTTTTCTTTTTTTTTTTACCAAATTCAAATGCTTCTGTAAGCATATTTCAAATAATATAAAATAATGGTAATAGATCTTCTGCATAACATTTAAATAATTCTGCCGTAAACCCATCTTGTCCTGGGGATTTACCTGCTGGTAGGGCCTGGTAGGGCTTCTTAATTCTCTTTTCTAGATCTGTGAGTTTAGCAGTATTGACCTTCTTCTTGTGAGAAGAATATTGAATAATAAATCCCATTAGAAAGGCCTTCATGGCCTCCCAGACCACTATGGTAGAGGGAGCTATGGATACATTGGTCTCCAAATACAGCCTAATCTGGGCTCGAAGTTCTTCCTTAAATCCCACATCTTGTAATAAAGATGAATTAAAACGCCACATCTGTGATCTTTCTGTTTCCTGATATGGGGTAATTTGTAGTCTGACCATAGCGTGGTCCGTTAACAGAATGCTATCAATTAAACAGGACAATGTGGCAGGCAGTAATGAGCTAGAAATTTGAAAAAAAACTATTCTTGAATAGACTTTGTGGGCTCCTGAGTAAAAACTGTAATCTCTCCGTTGGGTGGTTCAGACGCCAAACATCTGTTAGACCCATAGATGAACACATTCTCTTAACAAGCAAAACAGAGTCAGGCATTCTACTTAATGATGGCTTACTTCTATCAAGGATTTGGTCTAATACAATATTGAAGTCTCCTCCCATAATTATCGGATTCTGTCCCATATCATGCAGCTTACTTAAGTCTCCGAAAAAATTAGGGTGATCACCAATGTGGCAATAACCACATTGTTCCTCTTCAATCTGAGGTTCGACAAACGGTCGAACCCTCCTTTCCAGCACCTTAGAGTAGACTTTACCATGGAGGCTGAGATGTGTGATACCCCGGTAATTGGCACACACTCTCTGGTCCCCCTTTTTGAACAGGGGAACCACCACCCCGGTTTGCCACTCCTTCGGCATTGTACCCGACTCCCACGCAATGTTGAATAGGCGTGTCAACCATGACAGCCCCTCAACACCCAGAGCCTTTAGCATTTCTGGCTGGATCTCATCAATCCCTGGGGCTTTGCCACTGCGGAGATGTTTGACTACCTCAGCTACCTCCACCAGGGAAATTGACGACGAAACACCAACAACCTAAGCTCTGCCTCCACAACATAGAGGGCGTGTTAGTCGGATTCAGGAGTTCCTCAAAGTGTTCCTTCGATGTCCGATGTCCAATGTCCGACGACCTCCTCAGTTGAGGTCAGCAGAATCCCATCCTTACTGTACACAGCTTGGATGGTTCCCCGCTTCCCCCTCCTGAGGTGCAGGATGGTCTTCCAGAAACACTTTGGTGCCGACTGAAAGTCCTTCTCCATGGCCTCTCCGAACTTCTCCCACACCCGCTGCTTTGATTCCGACACGGCAGTAGCTGCAGCCCTTCGAGCCCGTCAGTACCCTGCAACCAAGTCAGGAGTCCTCCAGGATATCATATCCCGGAAGGCCTCCTTCTTCAATCGGACGGCTTCCCTGACCACCGGTGTCCACCACGGTGTCCGAGGGTTACCGCCCCTTGAGGCACCTAAGACCCTGAGGCCACAGCTCGCCACCGCAGCTTCAGCAATGGAAGCTTTGAAAACCATCCACTCCGGCTCAATGCCCTCAACCTCCACAGGAATGCCAGAAAAAATCAGCCGGAGGTGTGAGTTGAAGATGCCTCCTCCAGACGTTCCCAATTCACCCGCACTACCCGTTTGGGCTAACCAGGTCTATCCGGAAACTTCCCCCATTCCTTGATCCAACTCACCACCAGATGGTGGTCGGTTGACAGCTCCGCCCCTCTCTTCACCCGAGTGTCCAAAACATGTGGGATCAGATCAGATGACACAATCACAAAATCGATCATCGATCTTCGGCCTAGGGTACTCCTATAAGTGTACCAGGTACACTTATGAGCACCCCTATGTTCGAACATGGTGTTTGTTATGGATAATCCATGACTAGCACAGAAGTCCAATAACAAACGACCACTCTGGTTTAGATCAGGCCGTTCCTCCCCACCACGCCTCTCCAGGTATCTCCATCGTTGCCCACGTGTTGAAGTCTCCCAGCAGAACTACGGAGTCCCCTACTGGAGCCCCATACAGGACTCCATTCAGGGTCTCCAAGAAGGCTGAGTACTCCGAACTGCTGTTCGGTGCATACGCACAAACATCAGTCAGAGTTTTTCCCCCCACAACCCTTAGGAGTAGGGAGGCGACCCTCTCGTCTACCGGGGTAAACTCCAACACCGCGGCGCTCAGCCGGGGATTTGTGAGTATCCCCACACCCGCCCGGTGCCTCACGCCCTCTGCAACTCCGGAGAAGAATAGAGTCCAACCGCTATCCAGGAGTACGGTACCAGAGCCGCGACTGTGCGTGGAGGTAAGCCCCACCAGATCTAACTGATAGCGCTCCACCTCCCTCACAAGCTCTGGTTCCTTTCCCCACAGCGAGGTGACGTTCCACGTCCCCAGAGCCAGTTCGTTTTCGTCATGTGGTAATAACTGAAATAACATACATATCGAAATAAGGCCTACGT
>OMLJ01122623.1:0-15353 GCA_900302595.1 Gadiculus argenteus | reverse complement strand
AGAGGAGCGCGTTTAGCCACCGGCAGAGACCCCAGTGGTGTGTTCCAATACCCGTACTTCCTTGAGTACACTCAACCTTAGTACACTATCCGTACTCACTGAGTACGCTGAGTACGCAGATGTGAGTGTGTTCCAAATCGAATACTCCGCGGTGCGCTAACCGGAAGTGACGAACGCGACTGCCGCCGTGGCTCCTCCCCCCACGATAAACATCCCGCTCTGAATGGTGAACTCTTTGCACATAATAGGTTTTTATATCTATAAAAACCTATAAAAGCTATAAAAAGTACAAAATGACTAAATTAATGCAGGCTATGTGGAAAATGCACTGACGTTGTTCTCAGCCTGGCTCCGCCTCCCCCGCTACGTAGCTAAGATGGCGGCCGTTGAGTACGAGAAGTGTGCATCGATCCACACTTCGCAGTTGGAGCGTTTTGAGTTAAACCATCCGGGTTCTTTAAGTACACTTCTTTTCCCCCGATTCGAATTGGAACGTACTACGTACTCAAACTAAGTAGTACGAGTACGGATAGTACGGGTATTGGAACACGGCACTAGAGCTCTTACTGTGGCCAGCCTCTTCAGCAGCTGGATGGCGAGCCGCGGCAGGGCGGGGTCGTGCTTGTGGTAGATGTACTTGGCCAGCACGGCGATGAGGTTGTGGGCGTGGCCGCCGTGCTGGGTGAGGGCCTGCTCCAGGGGGGACGCCACATCAGAGGGAGGCTTCAGGCGGATGACGTTGTTGGTGACGGAGAAGGCCAGCTTCACCGTCTGGATGAGGATCTGCTCCGGGCCCTCCGTACCGCCGCTGGAGACCAGAGGTTCACCTTTAAACTCGTGGTTCACTGAAGCGGAGATCACTGATTCGTCTGAGATCACTGAATCGTCTGATTCACAGCTGGTTGTTTAGTTTAATTACTAAGCATAGGTTTGAGGGTTTGAAACATGTTTGATTAAAGGGCTACTTCACCCATTAGCATTAAGCTTTGTATTAATAGAAACCCAGTAGTATTGTTAAATGATCGTTCATCCCTCCCTCATTTTTCACTGAGAAGGTAAAGCTCTGCATTTCTTTGATGCAAAATGACAAATTCTGGTTCGCCAATGATGCAAAATTACCTTTTTTTTTGCATCATTGGCGAACCCAATTTCAGAAAGTAATGCAGAGCTTTCCCATCTCAGGGAAAAATGAAATGAAAATAAATCAAGGAAAAAATGAGTTTTCCACCATTTATTCTGCCGTATTCAGTCGCTTGACCGCGTTGTTGACCCGTGTAATATTGCCCTATATTTGCACGCTAAAAACCCATATTTGCACTCGATATCTGTAATAAATGCATGTATATGATCAATAAAAGGCATGTCTCATTTCATTCAGTTACCTGCTGGGCTGGGCAGCCAGGACCATGTCGATGGTGTCCACCCCCACGCCCATGATGTTGACCACGGCCTGGCCTGCCTCCGTGTTGGCCAGGCTGTAGATGCACAGGGACTGCAGAGTGGGAGTGCTGCGGGGAGGGGACGGTGGGTCCGGGAATCAGAGAAACAATGAAGAGAGAGAGAGCTGTGTGAAGATGTGCGTCTAATGCATTACACACATTCTCACTAGAGATGACCCATCAGCATTTTCGGGCCCGGTGACCAAAATCATGATCTGCCAATCACAGAATGCCAGGGGAATGGGAATCTTCCATATCTTTTATATATTTAACCTGGATAGCCGGCAGGAACCAGTTTCTGTTCCAGTACTACTTTTTCTCTTTGGATCCCCAGTGACTGAAACATGTCGCTCAATGCGTTCAAAGCCTCCGCAGAATGTGACATATACGGTACTGAAATGGTCCTGCACGCTTACTGCTGTACACTTACGGTACTGAAATGTGTCTGCACACTAACTGCTGTATTTACGGTACTGAAATGTGTCTGCACACTAACTGCTGTATTTACGGTACTGAAATGGTCTTGCACACTAACTGCTGTATTTACGGTACTGAAATGTGTCTGCACGCTAACTGCTGTATTTACGGTACTGAAATGGTCTTGCACACTTACTGCTGTATTTACGGTACTGAAATGTGTCTGCACACTTACTGATGTATTTACGGTACTAAAATGTGCCTGCATGCATACTGAGCTATGCAAGTGCTCCGTAAACTAAACTGAACGTTAAACTGGCTCCTGTATCATCATTACAGTAACCCCATGAACTCCTAGCAGTGGAGCACAACGTTGTAGACGGGAGAACTCACACTGCCAAGTTCCGATATGAAAAAATAAATACAAAAAAAGATTGGTGAGGTTTTTTTTGCCAATATCGACCGATCATGATCGGTGTCCGATCGATCGGAGCATCTCTAATTTTCACACGGTAAATCGTCCCCAATGAACCACAAACTAACGTCAACACCACATGGAGCGTCAGTTAGGAACAAAGCCGGTCACCGAGCCTGGACGTACCTGCCAGCGTCCTCCCCCTCAGGACTGAGGTTCAGAATGGCGTGGACCAGCTCCAGGATCAGACACCCTGGACCCAACGCAACGCATCAGAGAGTCAACACTACAGCAGTCACCCAACGCAATGCATCAGAGAGTCAACACTACAGCAGTCACCCAACGCAACGCATCAGAGAGTCAACACTACAGCAGTCACCCAACGCAATGCATCAGAGAGTCAACACTACAGCAGTCACCCAACGCAACGCATCAGAGAGTCAACACTACAGCAGTCACCCAACGCAATGCATCAGAGAGTCAACACTACAGCAGTCACCAGCATTAGACAACGTCTGATTTACACCCCAGCTCAGATTATAGTCCATTTTACAATTACTAATTACATTTTACAATTATTAATTACAGGTTCCTTTTTTCGCTGGTTCACCAGGATCACCAGGACACACATGTCGTGATGTTCGTACTATCGGAAGGTTTTTTATTGCTACAGTAATGTGCTTTGATGACAGGGATTCAGTTGTTTTTTTAAAGTTGGTCTGGACTTAACCATAGGAGAAATAAGACGTTAATCTGAGAACAGGGAACGGGGTATGTGGTTTAGCACTGTTTTATAACATTAGCCGTGTACCCACCAGGCGTACTTTTCCCGCTATGAGGTCTTGTGGGTGCGGTTTGGAGAGAGGCTCCGCCCCTCAGGACTCTTACAGGGGCTCTTACAGGGGCTCAGAAAGTCCTCCAACAGAGGTGGTACTTTCCTGAGCCGCTCGTAGCTCGTCGACGCTCCGTCGATAAGCCTCTCGGACTTCCCTGTGGTGCGTACGCGACGACAAGGAGGAGCTAATGCGTGGGCGGAGCCAAAGAAAAAAAGCCTGGGACTGAAAAAGTCCTGGTGGGTACGCGGCTAATAACTCTACTTCAGCCACTTAAAGGGTCATGTTGCGGTGTTCGTTTCCTCACCTATCCTCTCCCGGACTCCGTACGTGTTGTAGCGCCACTTGTGGTAGGTGGGCAGCATCTCCTTCAGCACCAGCAGCACGCACGGGATCAGACCCTTGTTCTGGGTGCTGCCCAGCTGGCCCTGAACCAGAGGGCACCAAAAAGAGTCACTCATTCAAAGTGTGTGTGTGCATGTGTTTATAATACAATTAATACAATTAGGCCTAAAAAAAATATATGTATTTGGTTCCGGTTTCCGACCGACCCTGTCAATTTATGTGCGACCCTAATTATTTAATGAGCTTGGAAAAAAATAAAATAAATAAAAAATAGATAAATAAAACTCACAAAAAAACACAAATACAGCAGACATGCTGGGAGGATCCATTTCTGCTGTAAAATAAATTCCCTACCGACCCATGACCTCAACTGACAACCAACAGGAACCAAACTTTGTTTTTTTTTAGGCCTTAACAAGTTATTGTAGTGAGATTTGAAAATATGGGGCCTTTTTGTAATGTTAACCTATGACGTCACGACAAGTGGGAGTGTCAAACCAGATGTGTGGTGGACGTGTGGTAGATCTATCCATCCGTCAATCAATCATACAACTGTGTGGACCCTCCCACTGGTGGCAAAGTAGGAGCCCTTTAACGAGATGAAGACTAATCCTTCCTGGTTTGATTTGGAGTAGAGTGTAACAGCGGCAGTACCTTCACCAGGGTGGTGATGAGACGGAGGAAGGCGATGGTGACAGCGTATTCCCCCCTGGGCTGCTCGATCTGCACCAGCAGGTTGCCATAGTTACCCGCCTTCATGCCCTCAGCGCTGTGGAGGGGGGAGAAGGTGGGTTTATTTTAGTACAGGACGTCACACCGACACAAACGTGTACACCACCGCCCACAGCAGAGAACAGTGGAGTCTGAAACATCACCCAATAGAAATAACTCAATACGTGAAAACATTTAGGGAGTTATTGTTATTACAGTTAAAGGGGAACTCGGGTGTGAAATGGATCTGGGATATGTTTAGTGTGATAACGAGTTTGAACGTTCGATGGAGATCAAAATAAAGCCTACAGACGTGAAGCTCAGTGATCTGTTTAGAGCCGGTTCTACCAGACTGCTATAGGTTGAGTGCTATGGGGCATATGACCTGGTAACAAATACATAGCTTTTTTAAACCGCTTACAAGGTTAGAAGTAGCCTGACACTTCTTTGGCAGTATAACGAGGGTCTTAACATATAAAACGAGGCATTGACAACTTTGTAAGTGTACAGATAGTTTATTAAAACATAGTTTATTAAACACCTTCAGTAGTTCACCCGCCATCTTGTTTTTAAGACTCGATAAGTCGATTGAGGAACACCGAGCTACGGGCGTAGATGTACACGTATCTGTGTGTTGGTCAGTAGCAGCCGTACCTTATGGACTGGGCCATGCTGGTCAGCGGGGTGGAGGCGAATGGGAGGAAGCCGGTGTGGTGCAGACTGGACCACACCTGGAGACAGGAAGCAGCAGCACGGTGGGTTCACAACACGTCTCACTAACCACTCGGTGGATTCAATGTTCAATTGGAACACAACATATGGTTTACCAGGAGTTAGTATTATTGGTCACCATTGTATATTTGTAGGGAAGTTCCCAGGGAATTGACCATTTGGGTGGGGGGGTAATTGGTGAGTACTTTAAATATGCAGAATTGCACTGTGATCACTGAACTTGTTTTAAATATTATTTCCATACATTTAAGACAAATATTCAGTTTAAAAAAAAAGTTAATTTTTGATTGTCAATTTATTTAGTATACCATTTTGTTTTTTACATACTACTACTACTACTACTACAAATGTAATTAATAGTAATAATAATGAACAGCACCCACCTTTCCAGGGTTCCTGGCCGCCAACACGATGAGGCAGTTGACACAGGATGCGATGACGGCCACTGGAGGGTTAATAACCGACGTTAACCTGAAAGCCACAAATGGAAGAAAACTAAACGTCAACCCCCTGTCAGCATCCGAGCGTCTCCCAGAGAGGAGGCTCTCCTGCTCCACCAGGAGGAGTGGACCAGAGAGAGGAGGCTCTCCTGCTCCACCAGGGTCAGGAGGAGCGGACCAGAGAGAGGAGGCTCTCCTGCTCCACCAGGGTCAGGAGGAGCGGACCAGAGAGAGGAGGCTCTCCTGCTCCACCAGGGTCAGGAGGAGTGGACCAGAGAGGAGGCTCACCTCTGCAGCAACATGTAGATACGAGATGTTAGGGGGAGCAGGCAGTCCGACACGGTCCAGTCCGTGCAGATGATCTTGTGGACCAGGTCCAGGATGGGCTTCACCCGCTCACAGTGGGCGATGACGTCTAGGGTGGACACATGAACAAAAACCACCGGCGTCATTTTCTTCATGATGCAATGCTCGTGTATATATTTTCAACCAGCAAAGATATACGAGAGAACGTTGAAGATACAGGCAGACCTGAGAGAAAGAAGCACTGTGTGTTATTCAGCCTGGGACCAATCAGTGGGGGTACTATTGACCCCAGGACCCCTCAACCCTGACCATGCATATTGCTCATCAATACATTCAAATGACACAAAAGTGATAGAATTCACATATGTCCATGTATAATAGCCGCGTACCGACCAGGGGTACTTTTCCCGCTATGAGGTTTTGTGGGTGCGGTTTGGAGAGAGGATCCGCCCAGGATCCGCCCCTCAGGACTCTTACAGGGGCTTAGAAAGTCCTCCAGGCAGAGGTGGTACTTTTCTGAGCCGCTCGTAGCTCGTCAACGCTCTGTTGGTAAGCCTCTCGGACTTCCCTGTGGTGCGTATGCCACGACAAGGGGATAGCCAAAAAAAAAGCCAAACAAAGTAACAAAGATGGTAACAGCCGCGTACCGACCAGGACTTTTTCAGTCCCAGGCTTTTTTTTTTAGCTCCCAGTCGTCACGAACGCACCACAGGGAAGTCCGAGAGGCTTACCAACAGAGCGTCGACGAGCTACGAGCGGCTCAGAAAAGTACCACCTCTGCTGGAGGACTTTCTGAACCCCTGCAAGAGCCCCTGTAAGAGTCCTGAGGGGCGGATCCTCTCTCCAAACCACACCCACAAAACCTCCTAGCGGGAAAAGTACGCCTGGTGGGTACGCGGCTGATGAATCTCTGGTGACGTGTGGTCCGTCCCCCGGGGCTGCTGTGACCGGGGGGGTCGTACCTGCGGTGGAAACCACGTGCAGCAGCATCTCCACCTCGCAGGTGAACAGCGTCCAGGCGCTGTACGAGTAGTCCCAGCGCACCACGTAGCCCTGCTCCCCCGCCATCACCACCTGGCCCAGCACGCCCTGCGGCATCCTCAGGTTGGTCTGTCCGGAGCCTGGGGGGGGGGACAGGAACCACACCGTGGGTCAGTGAGAGTGGACCCACGTCCTCCACCGCGCCTGCAGCCGTCGCAGTGCGTACCGGGACGGAGGCTACTGTGTTGGGCATTATGTAATATGGTTATGCGTAGGGCTGTGCGATATGACCAAAATATCATGTCGCAATATAGGTCATTCATTATCCCGATATATATCACGATATAGCACATTTTATGTAAATTCAATGAATAGTTAATAGTTAATAAAATAAAATGACCACATGGAAAGGGTTAGACATCGTGTGCTAGCGAGAGCCGTCTCTTGTCATTTGTCGTCACTTTCGGTTCACGCGACCTCATTCCAATCAATCAATTAGTGGCGCTGGGTTTTATTGTGTGACGCTGCTGGGAAACACTGCACGTTCACTCTCCTCCGTGTTTGTTTGTGTTGCCTTCGTGTGCCTACCCACGGTCGTGTGTGTATCTGCTCTACAGCCGTTGCCCTAGACAGGGCCACCTGTTGAACCAGACCGTACCGCCCCGTAGGTGTAACGACGTCGCTCACCCAGAGGGTAGAGGAGTTTGGGGATCTGTCTCCTCCAGAGGGTCTCGTCGTCCTTGGAGATGATTTCGTTGGGCTTCTGCTTGTACACCTCCGTGTAGAACGACATCTTGTCCAGGAAAGTGTACACCTGCCCCCGGATCAAAGGAAGTAAACGCATCGGTCAACTTAGTGTCATACACGGATGAGTGCTTGTGTGTGCTATGGGAGTGCTATGTGGAGCACCTTCTTGACGGTGGACTTGTTGGACAGGAGTGCGGTGAGCAGCTGTAGCAGCGGGCCGGTCTTGTGGGGAAACATCCCCACGGCGCTGTCCAGGATCATGCCCAGGCCCATGTTGGGTCTCTGCATGGACACAACAAAACCAGAGGACAACCCGGTGAGTAGCACGGCCGACACGCGGGGGTGAGTTATCTACACACTCACTGTGGGACTCACCATCTCCCAGAAGAGCTCGGCCAGACTCGGAGCGGAGAGCACCTCGCACGCAGCGTCAATCAGATGCTGCAGGAGCAGTGAAGGCTTTGGTCAGCGAGGAGAATCAAGACAGACAGACAGACACAGACAGACTCCATCCCTACTCCTGCAGATGTGTACCTGTGGGCTGCCCAGGGTCTCCTCTTCAAAGGAGGTGATGACGAAGGAGAGGAGGCCGTAGATGCACATCTTAGCGGTGCTGGCTGTACACTGTAGGGAGATACAGAACCATTCAAAGATTGATAAACCTGCACTATGCAACTATGCTCTCTATGCAATCTAGTGGCTTGAGTTGTAGTTCTATCTACACACAGTTCATAAGTCAATACAGTATTATTCAAACAAGACGATTTTCTGAAGGCGGACAGGGAAGGCGTTCCCTGGATGGATTGACCTGTGAATACAGTATAACATAAGCCATTCAATATAACATAAGCCGCGTACCCACCAGGACTTTTTCAGTCCCAGAAAGGGACTAGTACACGTACTAGTCGCGTACGCACCACAGGGAAGTCCGAGAGGCTTATCAACAGAGCGTTGACGAGCTACGAGCGGCTCAGAGAAGTACCACCTGAGGGGCGGATCCTCTCTCCAAACCGCACCCATAAAACCTCATAGCGGGAAAAGTACGCCTGGTGGGTACGCGGCTATAGCCACCACTACAGAAGCCGCTCAGTGAACACTGCCTTACGTTGTTGCCCGAGACCCCCAGGCCCTGCAGCATGGTGGACAGGTACTTGAAGACTCCCAGCTGCAGGGCGGTGTTGCCGATCTTCCTGACGACGGGGCTGGACTCGTTGGGCTTCAGCGTGTGCCTCAGCAGCACCCAGGCCAGCAGCGCCGGGCCGTGGTGGGGGATGTCTCCCAGCGTCAGCAGCAGCTGGTCCATCTCCTGGAGAACGCAGCGTTAGAACGCACCGTTAGAACGCACCATCAGAACGCACCATCAGAACACACCGTCAGAACACACCATCACAGCCCAACCACTGCTCAACAGGAGTTGACTGCATGTGCTGTATGAGACAATTTCGCTTTTTGGCTGCTACTGCCTAACTCCCACCTAAACTCTGACCAATCAGGGCATCGCCTTAATAGTTTAAAATGTCACATATAGATCCATAAAGATCCATCACAGGTGCGTGAATGCAACACGTCCCAACATGGCGAGGGAGGGAGCGTTTTCTGGGTGTTCAATTTCAAAACCTCGCCCTCTTATGGGCTCTTTCCAACTCTCAAATCTTGCCTACAGTAACATCTATAACCTGTTTAATTTGCTTATAATAAAGCACGTGAATTTATTTGATTTGTAAACCCACAATTGTTTGAATTGTTTGAATATGAATGACCGGAGCGACTATTTGAGCACGGAAACCCTGGGATGAGTTAGTTTAACTAGTCACAGGTTCATTCAGTCTGCTTTGGGTGGAGGACCAATGACAAAACTCTGGTCACAAGCGACCGAGGGAGAGCCCACCTTGGTGACCTCGGGGATGCTGTAGAACTGGTGCTGGTCCGTGCAGTCCTCCAGGGCACACTTGTGCAGGAAGTCGATGTCCATCCCTTCTACCAGGATCAGAGAACTGAAGTACCTGCAGGCAGCAGACAAAACAACCATTGGCTACGTCAGATAGATGATGGAAATACGGTGTTCAAATTAATGTACAACTGTTAGAAAGTGACAGCATTGAAAAACGTCTTTGGCCCGTCACTAAATCAACATCCAAAACCTTTCTTTTGCAATTTCAGGCAAGATAACCCTTATTAAAGTTGTAAAAGTAATAAATGAGCCATCGATTGAAATCGTATAGTTACAAATGCGAGGCTAACCACACTGCACCCTTCAAACACACAGAAATACACACAGGAAAACACTACATTTAAAAGCATTAGCCGCGTAGCCACCAAGACTTTTTCAGTCCCAGGCTTTTTTTTCGCATTAGCTCTCCTTGTCGTGGCGTACACACCACAGGGAAGTCCGAGAGGCTTACCGACAGAGCGTCGACGAGCTACGAGCGGCTCAGAAAAGTACCGCCTCTGCTGGAGGACATTCTGAGCCCCTGTAAGAGCCCCTGTAAGAGTCCTGAGGGGCGGATCCTCTCTCCAAACCGCACCCACAAAACCTCATAGCGGGAAAAGTTTGCCTGGTCGGTACTCGCCAGTTCTGAAGACAGTTCTGAACCTTGTCCAAGACACGGAGTACATAAAGAACGCCGTCTCACCCGATGCGGTCGACCAGGGGGTCCATGCTCTTGTCCACCAGGTGTCTGTTGGTCTGCCTGAGGCCAAAGCCCTGCTCCTTGAACAGCTTGGTGAAGCTCAGCAGGTCACTGGCACTCATCTCAAAGTAGGCGTAGTACAGGAACAGGATCTCCAGCAGCAGAGACTGCTCTCTAAGACACTGCCGGAACCACCGCGAGATCTGCCTCTCCGTCTGAAACAAACGTTTGGAGAGTGGCTTGTGTTTAGTTATACGTAGTTCCTTACATGCATTTTATCAATTTAATTAAATGTTGGCATCTGGCATATGGGCAATGCCAGGGCTAGCTCTGCTGTGTCCACACTAGCCGCGTACCCACCGGGACTTTTTCAGTCACAGGCTTTTTTTTTGGCTCCGCCCACGCATTAGCTCCTCCTTGTCGTGGCGTACGCACCACAGGGAAGCGTCGACGAGCTACGAGCGGCTCAGAAAAGTACCACCTCTGCTGGAGGACTTTCTGAGCCCCGGTAAGAGCCCCTGTAAGAGTCCTGAGGGCCGGATCCTCTCTCAAAACCACACTAATCGGGAAAAGTACGCCTGGTCGGTACGCGGCTAACGTGTCATTATGAATCATGTCATCAATGCAGGTAGTTTCCACCTGGCCCTGGTGTGTTGTGCTCAGTTCTCACCATCAGGTTGCCGTGGGTCTCCCATGTCGGAGCCTCTGCTTTGAACAAGTTCTCAAACTGGGACTTGTAGTTGGCCACTAGGTCCTTCTCCAGTTTATTCACACAGCTTGCATACTCTGCCTTCAAAGACACACAAGAGACAATGGAAAAAAACCTCATTTCAACTCATCCCAAACTGGAGATGGTCGACGGGGTTCGGGCTGGAGTTATGCAGTGTTGTGTATTCATGACATATCTTACTTTGTAGGGATGTCTCTCATCTTGAAAGTATGTCAAGAGGAGTAGGACGCATCGCAGGAGACACACACGCTCCTCAAAGTAAAAGTCTGCAATCTGTGGACACAGGAAACATATTCAGGGTTGAAGGAAGGAGGTCGTTTATTCTGACACGTGTGCTCAATCAACGCGATGACAAAGGACGTTTGAAGGAACGGGGGGATGCGGTGGGAGGGACTGTCTTCACCACCATTAACCCAGAGAATCTCTGACTGAGCATAATGAACATTGTTGTAGCTTTATAATGCTACTGTACACATTTACATTTACATTCAGGGCATTCAGCAGACGCTTTTATCCAAAGCGACTTACAATAAGTATATTTGTCATAAGAAGTGTCACGATACATCTCTATCGGTGCAGTTAAGATGTTCATAGAACCAAGTGAAGTACTGACAATCATCACCAACCTATTCCCTGTATACAGCAGTGATACTAACTACTGCAGATGCTCCACAAATTACTAAACAAAATATCACACACATTAGGTGCAGACATTAATTGCGTAAGACGTAATGGTGGGTGGAGGGGGTTGTCTATGGAGAGTCCAGGTGAACTCTGAACAGGTGAGTTTTAAGTCTTTTGCGAAAACTGGTCTCCCACAGAGTCACACGGGTCACTACAGACTAGGGCTGTGCAATTAATGTGCAATTAATTTAATTTTAATCGCGATTTCTGGTTGGGAGACAGCATCATTTTATAAATAAAGTTCAGGTACACATAATTGTATATGCATATCACAATTACTTTGATGATGGAGCATAAATAGTGTGAATGGCTTTAACCGTGTGCACTGACCTTGAGCAGTAACGCCTGGCTCTGTCTCTCATCCTGGAGGACCGACTGCAAAGGAAGAAGCATTATTGAAATTGGTCCTTATAATTATACAAAATATCATCCAACCTCATCAAAACCTTCAACACAGAAGGAAACCCGAGGGGTTCTGTGTACCTTTAATGAATTACGCGTTCCTCTGTAGTCCTCTTGTAGGTAGCACTGTAAGATCTGCAAACTCTTTTCCTCATCAAGACCCTGAAAAGAAATACACACAACAGTGCATCTCAATACATTCAAATATCGTGGAAAAGCTATTTCATTTCAATAATTCTGTTTAAAAAAGGAAACTCATATTATACATGAATTACACCCAAAGTGAAAAATGTCAAGCCTTTATTGGTTGTATTATTGATGATTATGGCTTCCAGCTCATGAAAACCTAAAATTCAGTAGCTCAGAATTTTTTTATAGAACATAATAAAATAACATAATACAAAAAAAAAAGAAATAATAGTAATGTCGGCCTTCTGACAAGTATGTTCTTGTATATGCAGTCAGTACTTGGTTGGGACTCCTTTTGCATGAACATACAAAGTTAAATATGGCTTCCAGAACTCACCAGTAACTTGCTGATCCTCAGTGAGAAGTCCTTCAGTGGCTTGGCAGCCTCCTTGTTTGCCTTCAGCTTGGCCCCAGCTGATGAACTGGATGGAGAGGGCGGGACAACACACATTAAACACTGCTATCTTCTCTAGCTGTTTGTGGACAACACATTCTTTATAGAGTTCTACCTGGCTGGTTTGTAGTAGGTAAGACCCTGGTGTAGCTTCTCCCAGTGCCTGTCCAGCTCTGCCTCTATCTGCGCCTACAGTGGATGAAGAGAGAGAGACAGCAGAACGAACAGAAAGCAAGATGTTAGTTCACATGGATCAATGATGACCAATAGCCACGTACCCACCAGGACTTTTTCAGTCCCAGGCTTTTTATTTTTGGCTCCACCCACGCATTAGCTCCCCTTGTCGTGGCGTACGCACCACAGGGAAGTCCGAGAGGCTTATCGACGGAGCGCCGACGAGCTACGAGCGGCTCAGAAAAGTACCACCTCTGCTGGAGGATTTTCTGAGCCCCTGTAAGAGCCCCTGTAAGAGTCCTGAGGGGCGGATCCTCTCTCCAAACCGCACCCACAAAACCTCATAGCGGGAAAAGTATGCCTGGTCGGTACGTGGCTATAATGGCATTTTAATGTGTTGTAAAAGACTCAAAACGTTGAAGTTCCCCATACATGCGATTACTAATACATCCATTTTTATATCGTCGTTGGATGGATAAATATTGTGGGAAAATCCTGATGGCAAAAAGAGTTTTCTGCTGGCAAACAGAAGTAAGGAACTCTCATTGGAAGGTGGTACAGAGGAGAAATAACTAAGCACAGCCAATCAGAAACTAATGGCCCACAGTTGGAATTAGGTTTGATTTTACGCTACACAGTCAAAAAGGAGACAATTGAACCGATTCATGACAGCCTTGGTTTGGTTCAAAATAATAGTAAGAAACTCGATAAAGCACATACCGGTTCTCTCAATGCTGATCGACCCAGAAGAATGGTCCATAGCTCCCGACTGCTCCTGTGAGACAACATCAAAGCATTTCCTTTAATGACGTGATTCTCAGTAATATGCTGTTCTGGGAGAGATTGTATATTCAGTTTTCTACACATACCTATGGGCTGATTCTTAAAGCGGTTCTTCACTGATCTGCATTAAGCTTTGTATAAATAGAAACCCAGTAGTATTGTTGAATGATCGTTCATCCCTCCATCATTTTTCCCTGAGAAGGTAAAGCTCTGCATTTCTTTGACGCAAAATTACAACTTTTGGTTCACCAATGATGCAATATGACCAGTTTTGCATCATTGGCGAACCCAATTTCAGAAAGAAATGCAGAGCTTTACCTTCTCAGGGAGAAATGAGGGAGGGATGAACGATCATTCAACAATACTACTGGGTTTCTATTAATACAAAGCTTAATGCAGATCGGTGAAATAGCCCTTCAATCAAATAATTCAATGTTAATCATTAAATAATTGAAGAAAAGTGATGATCAACACTGATGCGGCTCGATTATGTCAAGCATTTAGTTAGAAACAAGCTATACCAAAGTAGATGACTACATGTCCGGTCTGTCTGACTCTACTGAGATAGAGTTCTTCATTTTGGATTGAATCCAATCCAACTTTATTTGTTAAGCCCTTTAAAACAACCACTGTTGACCAAAGTTTACCTTACAGAGTAAACTGTTAAATCATCACAAATACAAGACCAGAAAAACAGCTCAACAGGACAACATATTTAGTACGATAAAATAATAAAATACGATCACTCTGTCCGTATCACTCTGCTTTATCGGTGTATTGATGTTATTATCCAGAAATGTTACGTGACCATTTCGATGGCTTTATTAATGTATTGATGTCTTAATGTAAAAGTGCTCTGAGACCATAAGAGAGATAAGATAACAAGTTAAGATACAGATAGGTTAATGTTAATGTGTTAAAAGCCATGGAGAAGAGATGGGTTTAGACGAGGCGTTTAAAACCAGGAACCAGAAAATTAATAACAGGACAGGCCGTACTATAACGTATAACAAGTTGTTGTTCAAGGAAAATGTTTAAATTAAAGTTGCAGGGCTCTATCTCAGTTTGTGGACAGCAGCTCAGCCACGGCGACTCTGGTTGGGTGGGAAACATGGACCACTTTGTTCCATCTGAACACATTTAATCCACTTTGACTAAAGTTAGAGATTACAGTTACAGTTCTCAGCGTTTCTTTGCCTGTAAGCGATGCTGTGCTGCTTTGAGTTGGGCTGAACCATTCAAATATAATGTCATGCGTTGCAGTTTTTCAGCTAAGGTTTAAAATACCTTATTTTAATTCAATGTATTTCCATGTAATACTTTGACCGTTTCAGAATACATTAAACCTTAGCTGAAAAACTGCAATGCATTACATTATTGGAAAATCTGAAAACTGCTTTTACCATTTTTAGCGTAAATTCGTGAATCGTTGATCGTTATTTTATATTTGTGTGTGCATCGCCTAACATTATATATTCAGCTAAATAGTCAATGGAATATAACATGGATAATACACACACAAGTTAGAGACTTTCACGTTTACATGTTAAGAGTCTGCTTCCAAAACGCTATAAATCAATTTTAATCAATTTGAGTAAAAGAGAGTGGTACGATGAAAACCACTATGTTCTGTTTCAAACTTTCATACAGCATCTTAAGGTTATAATAACATTACACATTAAAATCCAGATTTTAAAATGAAATATTTATTTTA
Organism: Gadiculus argenteus; assembly: GCA_900302595.1. Lineage (NCBI taxonomy): Eukaryota > Metazoa > Chordata > Actinopteri > Gadiformes > Gadidae > Gadiculus > Gadiculus argenteus. The sequence goes on along the minus strand of OMLJ01122623.1, from coordinate 287 downwards.
AAAACACACTTTTTTCCCCACAAAATGCGATAAATCCATGACACATTCTTCCCCAAATGCTATAAATCCATTGAGTCTACAGTTTGTTTTAACCCTCGCTGTTGCCAGATTGGGCGGGGGAAATCAGGCCCAATCTGGCAACAACCCCCGGTGCCGCTGCGGACCGGGAGCTCAGTGCGGAGCGCGCGGTTACTTTAATAAAACGGAGATACCGAGTTTACGGTGGTGAACATCACGCGACATTAACGGTTGAGTTTCCACGTTGTTGAGTTATTTAACGGAAGGCG
>OMLJ01122602.1:0-21778 GCA_900302595.1 Gadiculus argenteus | reverse complement strand
GGCATAAGTATGTGAGACTCAAGTTGTTTCAGGGTGTTTTGGTGAACTACAAAATAGCAGGGAGGGATAATTATTTGAATAAAATTGATACAAAGCCACCAGTGGAAGCATTGTAATTTGAAAGCTGGTGGGCAGCATGTCTTTGAAATGGACTACAAGGGCCGAAGGAAAGGATGCAAAGACAATAAGTAAAATCAGGCCTACTCTTAATTTAACTCTTAATTAAATAAAGAAAATCTGGGCCTATCATTGGGCCTATTGCTCTAAATGACTGAAATTATTGGTTGTAATTTGGTAGTAAAATGTTTATTTTAATGTTTAATGTTTATTTTATGAACAGCCCATGTTGGAGAATTGGCATTATTCATTAGCAAACAGGTCCAGCAATACAGTCGATTGTTAGTAATGCTACCAGTGAGCCACGAGTACGCATGCGAGTACCTAGCAAACCATGTATCACCCACACAACTGACTTTGCCATTACTATTGGTGATCTCGATTTTGGGAAGTGGTCTGCCTTTTTCTTTGGTCGCTAACTTACCACTGTAACTCAATGAATGGAATGATTTGTGTAATAAAACGTGAACAATGTCCTCTGTTTCCTCTGTTTCCATTGTCCACACTATTTGCAAATGATGATCTTGCTATCGATCATCATTTCTCTTGCTTTGCGTCTCTAAAGCCTGAGCTGCACTGCAGTGCAGAGCGGGTTTGTTCTCGTAGCCTAGACAGCGTTGCCATATTGGGCAGATTTTCCGCCAAATTATTATTTTTCCAACCTAACGTGGTTGAAAGTAGCCCAAATGGGTGGATAATCTGCCCAATCTGGCAACGCTGAGCCCAGCCAGGGCTCCTGCTTATGGGTTCATAGCGCTGCCAGTACTCCTTATTCTTATTTTGGCCTATTGGCGGTTCAGATTCCTGAGCTAGTCCCGCCCGCTCAGAGGAGGTCGTTCCTACCATAGATATATATAGAACACTAGATGACTCACGGCGGCGTCTAGAACATAGGGTGCGTTTACATGGACCGTTTATTCCCCTTTTCATTCGGAATTAACGTTCATTCCGAATGAAAAGCTATCATGTAAACACCTGAAAAAACGTCATTCCGAATGAAAATGATCATTCCGAATGAAAATTCAACCCGATGTAAGTGGTCGGTTTATTCCACTTTTCATGAAACTATTTTCCGTCCATGTAAACCCTTATTCGGAATGAATTCCACCCAGTATTTCTGCGCATGCTCGCTCCCTTTTCGGCGCTTGCGCAATACATTAATACATTAAAACCCGCAACGGGAGTGGACCGGCTCCCGGTCCTCCCGGTACCGGAGAACCCGTGCCCGGAGGATGGTGGCCTGTCCCCGGGGACCGATGTCAACAAGTTTGGCGGTCCTGGGTCAACACGTTCCCCCAAAACGCTATTGTGTGTGAGAAAGAAAAAACCGTCCGCTCGATATATATGTCCACTCGGTCGCTCCGCAGCGCACCGCACCGGGAGCGCGTGCGTCTCGTGCCGGGGGCCCGGAGGCTGGTGGTGCACCGTCTCGGGAAGGCAAAGGCACCGAGCTAGCCCTCCCCGGGCCTGGACGCACGCAGACCGGTCCACACCTCTCGTCTCTCCCCGACCCGCAGCACCGCGCGTCGATCGCCGATCGCCAAAATCAGTGGTATTCAGTGAGGTAAGATGAATTAAATGCGCTGACAGTTCATTGCTCCTGCCAAACGAATGACACTGAGTGGAGCGGATCACCACTCCAAGATGGTGGCCCCGCGACTCGTCAGCACCAGTAGGCAGCAGCGGTAGATTTGCGGTAGATTTCATTATGGCTTTTTCAACCATATGTGAGCTTAGTTCCACGTTTGCATTGAAAGAATCCACTAAATCAACTTTTTCATTTTTTATGTGTGCAAAATGCTTTTCAGAGCGGGAGAATCACTCATTGACCAAAAATGTGTTTGTGAGCATAAAATGTTAAATGTGGTCAAAATGAATGCACTTCACATCCAAACAGTGCATTATGGCTTTTTCAACCATATGTGAGCTTAGTTACACGTTTGCATTGAAAGAATCCACTATATCAACTTTTTCATTTTTTATGTGTGCAAAATGCTTTTCAGAGCGAGAGAATCACTCTTTGACCTAAAATGTGTTTGTGAGCATAAAATGTTAAGTGTGGTCAAAATGAATGCACTTCACATCCAAACAGTGCATTATGGCTTTTTCAACCATATGTGAGCTTAGTTACACGTTTGCATTGAAAGAATCCATTATATCAACTTTTCGATTTTTTATGTGTGCAAAATGCTTTTCAGAGCGAGAGAATCACTTTTTGACCAGAAATGTGTCTGCGGGATTAAGATGTTTATCGTAAAAATGAATGCATTTTAATTCTTAACGGTGCATTATGGCTTTTTCAACCATTGTTTTTAGCTTGTTTACATGTTTGCATTGAAAGAATCCATTAAATCAACTTTTCCATTTTTTATGTGTGCAAAATGCTTTCCAGAGCGACAGAATCACTTTTCGACCAGAAATGTGTTTGTGAGCTTAAGATGTTAATTGTGGTCAAAGCCAATGCATTTTACTTCTTAACGGTACATTATGGCTTTTTCAACCATTTGTAAGCTATGTTACACGTTTGCATTGAAAGAAGCCACTATATGAACTTTTCCATTTTTTATGTGTGTAAAATGCTTTTCAGAGCGAGAGAATCACTTTTTGACCAGAAATGTGTTTGTGAGCTTAAGATGTTAATTGTGATCAAAACGAATGCATTTTACTTCTTAACGGTACATTATGGCTTTTTCAACCATTTGTAAGCTATGTTACACGTTTGCATTGAAAGAATCCACTAAATCAACTTTTAGATTTTTCATGAGTGCAAAATGCTTTTCAGAGCGAGACAATCACTTTTTGACCAGAAATGTGTTTGTGAGCTTAAGATGTTAATTGTGGTCAAAATTAATGCATTTTACTTCCTAACGATGCATTATGGCTTTTTCAACACTTTGTGAGCTTTGTTACACGTTTGCATTGAAAGAATCCATTATATCAACTTTTCCATTTTTTATGTGTGCAAAATGCTTTTCAGAGCGAGAGAAACACTTTTTGACCAGAAATGTGTTTGCCTTATAAAGCACAGTGAATTTGATCAGTCTAGTTACATTTTGTCAACTGAAGCTGTCTCACATCTAACTGGGGGTGAGTTTGTTTTTCAAAAACTTAGTGTTAGTGTTGTAATTGTTGAAACTAAACCCTTAACCCTATTTCTGCAGTGTTGATTTTGTTGTTGTGGCCGCTGAGCCAAAGTCTTTGTGTTTTCAGTTGTTGAATAGCAGTTTCGATCACTAGGTGATACCAATTGCCTGTGGAGTAGGGGGAGGAGCTAGGTGTGCCTGAGCTCTCCTGTGCATTTAAAGGATAGCTGCTGTTAGCGGCAGCTGTAGCGTCAGGACCCCGTAAAGTAAGACCCTGGAAACAAAGACCAAGGGAGTCTCTCTGTGGGAGTCACTCGAGGAAGGCACTAGGAAGCCTCCCCATTGTAGCTGTGTCGCAATTCCATCCTAGTCAGAATCTCTACCCGTAGAAGACACCACCATACATCCCCTCATCACCGCAACCCCCTTAATCTATGCCATCCCCCACCTCCTCTGACCTTGAGGTTATGCGTGGCTTCTGGAATTGCCAATCGGCAGTCAAAAAGGCAGATTCCATTTCGGCCTTTGCCTCCCTTATGTCCCTCCACTTCCTGGCCCTTACAGAGACCTGGATCACTCCAGAGAACTCTGCTACCCCCGCTGCCCTCTCTACCACCTACTCATTCTCACACACCCCTAGACTGTCGGGGCGAGGAGGAGGGACTGGACTCCTCATCTCGCCCAAGTGGTCCTACCAGGTCCTTCCACTAGAACACCTAACCAGATCTGCATTTGAACTCCATGCTGTCACCGTCACCCTTCCCATTAAGCTCTTTATTGTAGTGATCTACCATCCCCCGGGTCCTCTTCGGGACTTCTATGACGAGATGGATGCCCTTCTCACTTGTTTTCCAGAAAATGGCCTCTTGTTATCCTTGGCGACTTTAACATACTGCCTGAGAAGTTGCACTCACCTGAACTAACAAACCTTTACACCACCTTTGACTTAACACTCCCCCTCTCCACCCACCCACAGGGCTGGGAACCAACTTGACCTGATATTCACAAGGTCATGTGACCCCTCGGCTCTCTCTGTCACCCCCCTCCCTGTATCTGACCATCACTTTGTAGACTTTTCTCTCCCCTTGAAGTCCTCTCCCTCCCTCCTACTCACATACTTGGACTTATCCATATGATGTCAAAGGCCACTAGGCAAGCTACACAAAACTGCACTCTGGGAGGCTCATAGCACAGAATGGAAATTATTGGATTTGTAGTTTTGTGGATTGAACGTACTTCAAGGGCCACTCAAGGTTTCTCAAGGTTTTTGGTTTTCTACTTCTCCGACTAGTGTGACTTTAAAAGACCTTTGAGTCGGGGGATAGGGGCCGCCAGCGGGAGGGGGAAACGGGGTGGAGGGAGGGAAGAAAAGGGGGTAAAATGCTTATTACAATGTTTTGTTTTGTGAATTTGAAATAAAAAACAATTGTTCACAAAAAAAAGAGTTGAGTCATGGTCTTGACTTTGCTTACATACAGCATTCATTAAAAAGAAAATGTGAAAATGTATATTTACAAGTTCAATCTTTATTTCTAGTAGTAACAAGATTATCAAAGGCAATTGTCTGTAAACAAAAGTACAAAAAAACAACAGATAATTGGATCTTGGATGAATATACAACACGTCAATTGACTGCTTTGGAAGTATTCCATGACATCAACCAACCAACCAACTGAACACGAAAAAAGAAAAAGTGGTCGAGTCAAAACATTATATTTTTGGTTTTAGAATATTTGGGATGGCAAATATGTGTCAATAAATGCCTTATTGGCAGCGACATATCTTCTCATTCGAGTTTTAGCTATTTTAGCAGATAAGCTATCGGAAATGCTAGCCAACAAGCTCCAATAAATAAGGCACCTTGGTTGACCATAGAGCAGGGATATTGTGTATGCATGTGTAAACGTGTGTATCTTTTCCTGTGTACATTCTGCACAAGTAGATTAAAAAAAACGTTAGCGTTCACATCTTATATTGTGCATAAATACAAATAATCTTTAATCACTCTAAATGGTTTTTATTCAAAACAATTAAATGTTTTTTACTGGGTATTACATAGGCACAACAGGCCATCTTTACATCTGTCAAGACGACGCACTATAGACACAATAGGAAGGATGGGCTTGTGGGGAAAATAATTGGACCTTATGTGCATTCTTGCATATGAGCATGAGCATAAGCATTATATGAGGACAAACTTCTCACAGCCCTATTCATGCTAAACCTTAGCATGAAAATCTGTAACCCTTGACACTAACTGATGTATGGATCCAAGGCATCTGGAAGAGATGGTGCTATGCTGTCGCCTGATACTACGCCTGATACCGGATACTATGCTACAGTGGTCAAAAGGGAGGGGAACAAGGGACACAATCTTCAGCAACGTCATCTTTTCCCTCTTCATTTCCAGGGTCGCTATGAAAGTAAAAAGTTCTGTATTATCGTGTAATCTGAGAAAAAAAACATCCAGACATGTACAGTACGGTAAACCAATAAAACAAACAAATTTAAACCAATCCCTCTGGCAGGCTGTATCCCCACCTACTTTGGCAAAAGAGATCGGCAGTGAGAGTGAGAGGATATTTTAAAAGATGGCAAGGAAAAAGGAAAAAGGGGACACTGAAGGCTTTGGATGGGCATTGGCACAAGAGCTCATGGGAGATGTAGTGCTGCTCAGTGGGTGGGGAGCACGGTTGTGCTACATCTCATGTGCGACCAGGCGGTGCTCTGGGAGGCCGTTAGCGTGTGCGGTGGCTACATTGTTGTTCTCGTGAAGGCGCTGCACACGGTAAAGCTCATAGTGGATGCTGCTGGTGATGTCCTTGATGTTCTGCATGTGGGTCCTGATGGAGATCGCAAAAATATTAAACAGTTTCTAGGAGATGGAGGCGATATGCATACACGTGCATCTCAATAAATTGTAGAACATTTACTGAATAATTAAATGTAAAAAGTAAACTAATTCATTCATTCATTACAGCCAAAGTAAAATATGTCAAGCCTTTACTTGTATTACTCTTGATGATTATGGCTTACCACTCATGAAAACCCAAAATTCAGTATCTAAGAAAATTTGAATATTGTCAAAAAGTTCAGTATTGTAGACTCAAGGTAGACTCAGTCTAATCAGCTAATTACCTCGAAATACCGGCAAAGGAGTCTTTTTAATTATCTCTCCGTCTGGTTCAGTAGGCTTCACAATCATGGGGAACACTGCTGAAGGGAAATAACCGTTCTGTCTATGTAGGCGGAGAGAGGATAAAATCGTCGTGAGTGGCGTCTCGCATTTAATTAACAGTAAAAAGTTACAAAGAATTCCAAGGTGCGACAAGTCGACAAGAACGAAAAATGACTATAGGCCTATCCTAACAGCGCTGATGGTCCCAGAGAGCTTTGCCTCCTGAAAAGCTCTACTCCCAGTGAGCATGAAGTCGTGTCTGTGCGTGGGGTTTTTATGTCCTCAATTTGGGTCTCTCTGTCACGTCATGATTGCATTACAATGGTCTTGTCTGCTCAAAGTCCAAGTGACCGGATTCAATCATCTCTTGTCTTCAGTGAGATGAGTCATGGATTCTACCCAGGTCAAAGGTCCAATCGGGCCTGCATCAGCAGATGCAGCAGCTGAATATAATAATATATATAATGTGTAATATTAAATAGACATATATGATAATATGTCTATGCGATGGTCCCGCAGTTTCTGTATCCCTGAACGGTTTCCTCCTGTCTTCGTGTATGTCTCTAGCGCCGGATGAGTCAACAGTTCAAAAGACACAAAGAGGCGAGGCCATCAGTTGAAGGTTAAATAGTCAGCAGTGGGACGTTTTTGAAAGGTACCAGAGGGGTTTAATAATAATACTCTTATTATTATTCCTTTGGTTTGTAATGGCTCATCAGTTCTGTGCCACATTTCGTGCTGTGATCAAAGGTCACATGAGCCCGCGACAGGCATTGTGTCTCTGTCTTGTGATTTAATCATTAGAGACAGACACTAATCACTAGAGACTTCCTTGGTTAGTAGGCCTACTCAAAGTCTGCTTCGTCTGCAGCTGAACGGGAGTTAAGGGTTAATATTGGTTAAAGCCTTTTATATAATATATGTACTGTATGCATTTATTAATAAAGGCTCGTTATGTTTATAATGGGCGTGTTGTATGAGTCTATTAATGTATGTGTAGTGCTATTTTAGCCATCACTGCTGACATTACATTTGTGCAGAAGATAGTCATTAATATACCTTCCACAAGGAGGCTAAGCCTCAAAAGGTCATAGCTAGGGAAATGGCTCTCACTGAGTGTGAACACTCCACTCCTGAACCAGAGACAGCATCTTTTCCAGCCAGACTTGGCCTCTGCCCACACTGCCAAAAGTACCAATACCTGGTTTACTGACCATAGGATTACTGTCCTTGATTGGTCAGCAAACTTGCCTGAGCTGAACCCCATAGCAAATTGATGGGGTATTGTCAATACATTCTTTAATGGTCTTATGTAATATTGCACTTGACGAGCTCACTGTCTCTCCTGGAACCGTCACCTTATCATGGTGGAGAGGTTTGCGTGTCCCTGTGAACCTGAGGGCTGTGTTGTCTGGAGCCTTGTGCTCCTGGTAGGGTCTCCCACGGCAGAGTGGTCTCAGGTCAGGGGCCAGACTAAGAATTATTCACAAGACCTCCAATGAATATCAATGAAAGAGGAGATGTGACCCGGCCCGGAGGAACCCCGGGGCCCCCGTCTGGAGCCAGGTCCAGAGGGAGGGCTCGTTGGGGAGCGCCCGGTGGCCGGGTTTGCCACGGAGCCTGGCCGGGCACAGCCCGAAAAGCGATGTGGCACCCATGGAATCTTCATCCCATGGGCTCACCACCTGTGGGGTGCACAGCCACATGGTGGCAGCGAAGATCAGGGGTCTCGACAGACCAGACCTGGGTGGCAGAAGCTGGCTCTGGGGACGTGGAACATCACCTCACTGTGGGGAAAGGAACCGGAGCTTGTGAGGGAGGTGTTGCGCTATCAGTTAGATCTGGTGGGGCTTACCTCCATGCACAGTCTCAGCTCTGGTGCCATACTCCTATAGGGGTTGGACTCTATTCTTCTCCGGAGTTGCCGAGGGCGTGAGGTGCGGGCAGGTGTGGGGATACTCACAAATCCCTGGCTGAGCGCTGCGGTATTGGAGTTTACCCCGGGAGACGAGAGGGTCGCCTCCCTACGCCTAAGGGTTGTGGGGGGGAAAACTGACTGTTGTTTGTGCGTATGCACCGAACAGCAGTTCATAGTACTCAGCCTTCTTGGAGACCCTGAATGGGGACTGTATGTGTCCAAAACATGCAGCCTCAGATCGGATGACACGATCACGAAATCGATCATCGATCTTCGGCCTAGGGTACTCTGGTACCAGGTACACTTATGAGCACCCAGTTCGAACATGGTGTTCGTTATGGATAATCCATGTACCTGGTACCACATGTTTTGGACACTCGGGTGAAGAGAGGGGCGGAGCTGTCAACCGATCACCATCTGGTGGTGAGTTGGATCAGGGAATGGGGGAAGTTTCCAGATAGGCCTGGTAAGCACAAACAAGTTGTGCGGGTGAACTGGAAACGTCTGGAGGGGGCCCCCGTCCTAGGCATCTTCAACTCACACCTCCGACTGAGTTTTTCTGGCATTCCTGTGGAGGTTGGGGGCATTGAGCCGGAGTGGGCTGGGTTCAAAACCTCCATTGCTGAAGCTGCAGCCTCAGGGTCTTAGGCTCCTCAAGGGGCGGTAACCCTCGGACACCGTGGTGGACACCGGTGGTCAGGGAAGCCGTCCGATTGACTCGGTTGCAGGGTACCGACAGGCGCGAAGGGCTGCAGCTGCTGCCATGTCGGAGGCTAAACAGTGGGTGTGGGAGAAGTTCGGAGAGGCCATGGAGAAGGACTTTAGGTCGGCGCCAAAGTGTTTCTGGAAGAACATCCGGCACCTCAGGAGGGGGAAGTGGGGAACCGTCCAAGCTGTGTACAGTAAGGATGGGACTCTGTTGACCTCAACTGAGGAGGTCATTGGAAGTTGGAAGGAACACTTTGAGGAACTCCTCAATCCGACTAACACGGCCTCTATGTTGGAGCCAGAGCTCGAGGTTGATGGTGGTTCGTCATCAATTTCCCTGGTGGAAGTCACTGAGGTAGTCAAACATCTCCGCAGTGGCAAAGCCCCAGGGATTGATGAGATCCAGCCAGAAATGCTTAACGCTCTGGGTGTTGAGGGGCTGTCATGGTTGACATGCCTATTCACTCCAAAGGAGTGGCAAACCGGGGTGGTGGTTCGGCTGTTCAAAAAGGGGGACCAGAGAGTGTGTGCCAATTAACGGGGTATCACACTTTTCAGCCTCCCTGGTAAAGTCTACTCTAAGGTGCTGGATAGGAGGGTTCGGCCTATCGTCGAACCTCAGATTGAAGAGGAACAATGTCAGCACCGCTAAATCTGAGGCCATGACTCTTAGCAGGAAACCAGTGGATTGCTTACTCCAGGTAGGAAATTAGTCCTTAGCCCAAGTGGAGGATTACCTCGGGGTCTTGTTCGCACGTGAGGGTACGATGGAGTGTGAGATTGGCCGGAGAATCGGAGCAGGGGGGGCGGTATTGCGTTCGCTTTACCGCACCGTTGTTACGAAAAGAGAGCTGAGCCGCAAGGCAAAGCTCTCGATCTACCGGTCGATCTTCGTTCCTACCCTCACCTATGGTCATGAGGGTTGGGTTGAAGCTCAGCCATCCGGGAGGAACTTGGATTAGAGCTGCTGCTGCTCTGCTTAGAAAGGAGTCAGCTGAGGTGGTTTAGGCATCTGGTAAGGATGCCCACTGGGCGCCTCCCTTGGGAGTTGTTCCAGGCATGTCCAGTGGGGCGGAGACCTCGGGGAAGACCCAGGACTAGGTGGAGAAACTAGGTGGATCTCAACACTGGCCTGGGAACGCCTCGGGATCCCCCCGTCAGAGCTGGTCAATGTGGCCCGGGAAAGGGAAGTCTGGGGCCCCCTGCTTGAGCTGCTGCGACCCGACCCCGGATAAGCGGATGAAGATGAGGATGATGAGGAGAGCTGGCTGTCGCCTTGCATGATTGACGCTGAATTTAGTTTTTTCATGAGCTGTAAGCCATAATCCTCAAGATCAAGATGAATACAAATAAAGGCTTGACATTTCACTGTTGGTGGAATGAATCTCAGTGTTTCCCCTAGATTTTTTTGTAGCAGTGGTGCTGTGAGTTGGTAACCTAGCAACGCTAGGTGGGTCCGGGAGCATGCCCCCCCCAGAAGAAAATGTAAATAAATTAAATTAAATGGTTACTTCTGGCCAGACCATTGTGTAAATGTGCCTTGAACTTGGCAGAAACTAAGTTCATCTTTTGTTCATTTTTATCAATTTCTTTGATATCTCATAAGTCTAAAAAAGAATTAATGAAAAAAGAAATAAATGCAAAATTATATATATTTTTAACCTGATTTATTAAAACAAGTAGCTACATGAAGCCAGATCTAGATCAGATCAGATCTAGATGTCACCGAAGAAAAATAACAAGTTTGTGTGCATGTTTGTCTACTCCACCTGCACGAAGTCACTAATTTTCCACAGTTCTTTTTACACACCAATTTTCTAGGAAAATATACCATCTATAGAAAATGGATATATGTGGCAGACCATAAATAGGGAAACTATAGGGCTTACCTTATTAGAAGATCTCGAAGATAGGCAAACTCACAGTGGGCTATGTTCTCAACTGTGGATGGAGACATGATTAAAAGTGTTAGATTAAGTCAAGGGGAAAATGGTACTTCGTACCTAGTCTACAGATCGCAACACACAAGGCGGAGAATCTGTGCTGCTATTTAAACCTGATTGAAGACCGCTGGAGAATAGAAGACCGATAGCTCAATGGTTTCTCCCTGACAGAGGGGCCCCATGTTTGTATGTCTGTCTGTTGGTTCTAAGTGGTTTTGAGGCGGAGAGAGAGAGAAAGGGGCAGAGAGGCAGGGCAAGGGATGGGAGGTTGAGATACGTGGATGTTAGAATGTTGCCAAGGATGACGAGGTAAGGAAATTAAACCTCCTTTGTGAGATGTTGAGTAAACGCTGGGTACTTGGTGTCTTAAGGAGATAACTTGATTAATTTTTGAAAGACGCAGTGTAACTCAATAGTGAACAGGTACTCTTCATTGCCACAGCATCAATCTGTAGTAGTATTCCAAAACATAGACATATATACATACAGCAATGATGCCGCCATATTTGAGGGGCCAAGACAGAGGAACTGCAATTATCTGGAGAAAAAGCAATATAACATTTACATTTATCTACCGATTACAAATTAGTTCTTTCAAGGATTCAAGGAATTGTGATCAACTTAGGGTTAAAAAGCTCACCAAAGGGACAAAGTGGCGTCTATGTATATATGTGTATGGTACAGAGGACTTTCACTTAAGCATACTCAAATAAAAATAGGAGAATAGTGCTGGCTGATTCACACTCAGCCAACACAATACAAAACACAAAATAACACAATTCAGATTGACCTGTGTACACTTTTCTCTCTCCAACTTATTGGATGAGATATCTGGTGTCTGGGCAGAAACTAGGGGCAGATAGTGTTGTGATTAAGGCGTTTCACAGAACAGATGATGGCCCTTGGTTAGAACCCTTATGTCTGCAGTCTACCTGTAGGCATCCCTTAGGGCCCTGACACACTAACCAGATTATTGGCCGTTGTCAAAGCCGTCTGTGATCTTTTCAAGCCGTCTGTGTTCTTTTCAGCTGATTGCACATGTTGAATCGGCCACCAAATCGGTCCGACTGCCTTTTCTCGCCAGACTGTCGGATGACCGATAACCTTTACCTGCTCCTTATGGCACGTTTCCACCGCAGGGTACGGGTCAGTTCAGTCCACAAAGGTGCGGTACGGGTTGCGTTTCCACTGCCAAAAAGTGAGCCGCACTGCGCCGTACTCTCGGAGTACTCCTCTGTTGGGGTACTGATGGCTCGGTTCGGTGCGGGTAGGGAGGGAGCGGTATTGCTCAGGTCGGTTACGTGTCGCGTTTCCACCGCCGACAGTACCCTTATGGTAGGGCGGGGCTTAAGCCAGACGGCGATAGCCGCGGCAGCTACGTAAGCATCGTGATCTCATAGCAGCCTGCTCAGCCTGACACAGTGTAAACGCACCATGAGACCCTGAAAGGGTACCGGCAATTTCCCGAGCTACACACGCTGTCCGTTGATTGGTCGACTGAATCGGCACTTCCGTGCACCAGGGGGATAATAACAAACACACACAGTAGCCGCAGGGTATTTCTAAATTAAACGGCAAAAGCTTTATTTATTGAAGAAAATGTTGAGCAAAAGTTTGCCGTCCTTGGACATCCTATGTTGTTGCTCTTTGTTTATTGTGCGCTTTCTTCTTATCTCCGTCCGGTTTTAACCCTGCCATAAGGGTACTGTTGGCTTAAACCCCGCCCACTATAAGGGTACTGTCGGCGGTGGAAACGCGACACGTAACCGAACTGAGCAATACCGCTCCCTCGACTACCCATACCGAACCGGCCCGCACCCCGTGGTGGAAACGCGCAATAAATTACACCTATTGGAAACCAGTGGAAGTTACTTTGGATAAACAGGTCTGCTAAATTACATTCAATTTTACATAATTACATTTCAAACAAATATTTATAGTTGAAACAAGTGTCCAACAAAGAGCAGAAGTGTTCTTTTTAAGTTGTGCTGAACTGGTGGAGACAATACAGCACTCTAGAACCACAAGCATGGATCCGGGGTGACTGGTTGGTCTGTTAGTGGTGCTGGAAGAAGGCATCACATGGGAGGGGGCTTACAGGTTCCTGCTGTTTAGAGTCAACAGATTTTCATTGGTTATGAGAATATCTGGGAAGGAATCTCAAATACATTTTTGAGTGCAGTGTTTAATTTTGAAAGAGATTTGTAGAGTTTTGACAAAATGGTTAACTCTTCAGTTTTGTGTTTTGAGTTTTGAGAAATTGAGCTATAGTTTCAGAAAATGTGTTTAAACAAGTAAAAACTGTAATGGCACATTATAAATGTTCAGTACTACAATTTAAAAATTATAATGAGCCCAACTGTCATGATGATGATGATGGATGATGATGGATGAGGATGATGGATGGGATGATGAGATGGATTATGATGATGATGATGCAGACAGAGCATACAGAGGATGAGGAAGAGGAGGAGGGTCTACCTTCAATGGTTCCCCACTTGGTCTTGCGTCCCAGTAGCCTGCGGCCATTCACCTGGTACTCCTGGTCACTGCCTACCACAGCAAATGGAATCATCTCCTGCAAATACACACAAACAGTTCAATGTTTAACATACATAACACTATAATCATAAAGCTTTATTGCAGACACAGTTCCATATAACACATCATATAGTATAAATAGTATATTAAAAAGTTTCTGGATTGGTTCTGCAGTGAATTGCGCCCGACTCCATGCACAGTGCTCCCTCCCCTTTCCCCAGTCTCAGCAAGCAGGGGGCGCCAATATGCCAATTCCCCAATGATAGTTAAAGCTCCCATGGCATGCTATTTTATGGATGCTTATATGCAGGTGTTAGTGGGCCCTTAATTCAGTATTTGAAGACGTTCAAGAAATTCAGCCTAGGTGCAGAATTACAGCCACTACGAGCCAGCCCCACAATGAGCTTTCCACAAACGGGTGGAGGTGCAGGGTGGGGGCGGGTCCAGGTTGATGGGGGTGTGGCCCTAAGCAGCTTGTGGCCACGGTACCATGACTAGTGTTTACAGTGGATGTATCGTAATGGCGAGGCGCACAGGGCGCACAGGGTCGGGTTCTCCGACGTCTCTGGTTCTTCCACTTCCACATCAATCTTAAGTAGCCTACAGACTGAACCGCGACACGCAGGAGGAAGGAATTATTGCCTGAGACTGCCTCCCCGCTGCGGACGCCAATATGCCGATTCCTCAATATGATGGCTAATTGGCAGGCTGTCTATTTTAGCGCATTTTTTCTTGCTGAAAAGGGATCTGATATTTGTTCCATTGGTTTTTCTCTTGGACATGATGCAGGATCCTTTCGCTTCCTGTATAAAGCATGTTTGTGACACTGGATAACTGAATGGATATGGATGTATATATCATCATCTAGCCTGCACGTGGAGGGCCACATAAGATAAGAAATTGGTTTACTCAAACTTTGTTGGTTTTGTTTGCTTGTGATGACCTTATATGACATAACGAGTGAAGTCTACCTTGGTCCTTCACGAGTGTTGACTGGTGGTGAGGATTTGGCAGATGCAATTCTCCTCTGGGCGCTTGTTTCTCATTCATTTCTTAATGCATAACATAGGCTACCAGCAGCCCTTGCTCTTCTTCAAAAGGCTGATGCTCAGTACCTTGTTTAATTTCGTACCCCCTTTACAGTCTGGCGTTGTTTGTCTGGTAAACTTTGTTGATGTCAACAGAAGTGTTTAATTGCCAACACTGTTCTTTGTCCTATTTGGTGTGTATTAGTATTACATATCCCGAGCCAAAACCCTGGTGTTTCCAACGCCGTTTGTAAAACAAGCCAAAACACAAACTGTGGTTTTCAACTTTTATTGTTCGAATAGGATTTTCAACACCTGGCAATACACTATAGAGCATATTGTAATGCAGCGTTGCATGGATGAATAGCTTACATAAGGGTCCCCAGCACTTTTCAAACCACACTCAAGCTTATGGTTATTGTCCCCAGCACTTTGAAAAACAAACTGACGCCCTTGACTGTCACGCTCAATGCATGACACTTGAGAGCCCTGCGTTTGGTATGACCAGGGCCCTGTATCACAAACGTGGATTAGTGAGTTAGTGAGGTATGTTGAGCTTAAAGTCTGGCTTAGCTGTGTCACGAAGGTCGATCTCTTTTAGCCTTGCTGTATCACCATGGTGACTTATGCTTGCAACCTAACCTGGTCGGAACCAGGTCATCGGCTTAGTCTAGCTTCAGTCCATCGGGTTTGATCTGCGTGTCCAGCTTCCGAGCCCCGCTTCTGACGATGTCGTCACCATTTGTGGGTGTTCCCGTGGACCTCGGAGCCCGTACCGTACAGGGTCTCTCCGACAGAGGGTCATAGGGACAGATCCCTTAGCATTGCCTGAGAATATTCTTTATGAGAGATACAGGTTCTTATCAGAGGGTATTCACTATATATGTAAATAATGCTTAGTGTTAGCACAATGTGTCTCTGTGACAGAGTGGTAGAGTGGAGGTAGCGCGTCAGTCTTGGATTTCTGCGTGCAGGGTTCGTCTCCTAAGTAAAGCGCATATTATGTGAAGCTTAAAAAGTCACAATTCTTCGTCATATGGAATACTTATTAAATTAAGGTTATGGAATTATATATTTTGTGCTCATTTCGACCCATGTTCTCACGGACGGGCTGGCACCACATAATGGGGTTAAAAGGCATGATGATGGACCGGTGGGATTTGAACCCCTGTAGCTGGTGTTTGGGTCTTATAGTAATCCACTACGCCACTGCCGCTACAGCCCAGTAGTTGAAAACACGCAATACATTGGGTGTATTTAAAGTGAATTAAACTAAATTATAGAATAAGGCAGGTTGGACGTTGCTTTTGCATTTTGAAATAATCATCCTTTTACTTGGATTAGTTCGCATTAATGTAGAATTAATGCAACCAATTCTACATTTGGCATAGTTATAGACAATATGCAGAATCTTTTTACTTATACACATGTACACAATATGCAATTTTTTTTGCCAGCACGCCTCCCTAGCCTTATTATGTGCAACTGTGTCTCCCCTAGCTGTTATCAGATTTTTTAACTCATCATACGAGTTCATTGAGTGAAATAGATTTATCCAGTTTGTAAAGGTCAGTAAAATGACGCGATAAACGCCCTTTTCACGTGAACGTGCATTGAACCTAAAGCAGAAAACCTGGATCGACAAATCGAATCCTAAGCGAGCGTCATGGTACCGCTGAACTCTGATCGTGAGATGCGGTTCTGTCGACCCAGGCTTTCCCAAGAAAGCCTGGGTATGTTCAGCAAGCTTCGTGATATAGGGCCCTGGTGTCTAACTACAGGTTAGACTGTGGACATGGTTCAGCCATGTCCACAGTCTAACCTGTAGACACAGTGTAACCTGTAGAAATGTAGAGGTTAGGGTTAGAAAAAAACCCTGAACAATATTGTAAATGTGTAATCCGAGTTTCTGACAAATGTTCAACAAATAGCAAGTAGTATTTACTAGCCCCTGATCAGATTTGTTTTCCAACTGTCATAAAGTCCTTTACTGCGTTTGTGAGAAATAAGTTAGAGCTAAGAATATGTGATGTATTAATGTCTCTGTGATGTCGAGCCTCTAATTGTTCCTTTCTTTATAAACAGATAAACTTGAGAGGGTTGCTATTGTTCTGAAATGTTGTTATATGCAGATGATGTTGTAACCGTTAGCATCGACCGTTAGCATCGCCACACACATCGCTGTGTGTGGCTTCAGAACAACAGAAAAGTCAATACTACTGCTAGGGTACATAGTAAATACAGGTCAAATGTAAAGGAACGTGATGCCCCATGTCATTCTACACACTAAACTTCCCCCTTTTCCTTGTTTTTGTATGCTAGCTAGGGCGAGTGTCCTCCCTTTGTTGAATGCCAAAGTATTTTAATAACCAGATGGTGGCAGTCAATTAGCTAGGCTAGGCCATCAACCAAACACAGTGAAGGTCATATCTAGTGTGGTTACATTCTCCTCAAATGGAAATTATACATGTTTTAATGAGGCCTAGACAATTTACACACCAGCCAAATAAAAGGAAAGCGAATTTGTGGAAACTGTACCAAAAAAATCCACAATTTTAGCACCAGTCAGAGATGACAGGGTTTAACGATCCAACCATTTCTTGTTCCCGGTGACACATTAAGGTCTAAATCAGTCAATTAGAGCAGGGTTTGATTAATTGGTCTGGATTGGCAGCAACTCGGGCCAGGAGCAACTGAGGCCAGTGGATGAATGATCACCACAGGGTGTGCAGCGCTGTCTGATTCACTGCCAACCACCACGACTCACAGCCGTAATAAGCCCAAATATTAAATATGGCTCCTGCTCTGAGAGGCCTTCCGGGATTGATGCTCCAGAGAGGCGAGGGAAGGCCGGGTAGAGGCACACTCTATCTGGCATGTTCTTCATGCTTCCTGGATACCTTCAGTACCCGAGACAAACTAAATAATGACAGTCAGAACACACGTCTGTAAGTTCAGTGTTCTACAGATAATGCGTCTAACCCCCCCACCCCCGCCCCCTCGAACCATGAATCTGTTTTTTATAAAAAATGAGACCCGACTGGTTGCGTATTCAGTCGTTTTCCATTTCCCGCTGCTTTGGTTTGGTTGCAGCAGGAGCGGCGGCTGTGAGGTCGTCCTTCAGTGGCGATGGCAGACGCCTGCTAAGTTGGTGTAGCAGCCGGCTGATGAATTGGAGGAGCTGCCGCCTGGAGAGCGCCTTCGGAGAACACGCCGGTGCGTCGCAATCCGACCTCAGAGCGCTCTCCAGGCCGAGTGGGCCTCTGCCAGACATCTGTACGCCTGGTCATTGGTTGATGTGGTAATTGCTTATCCACCAAAACTGTTACACAACTTGACAATGTACCATTTCCATTTTTTGCTCTTTGTGTTTGGCTTTGTGTTGTACTTTCTAACCCCTACCTGCTCCTTAATGACCTGTCTCTGTACTGTTTAACCCCTACCTGCTCCTTAATGACCTGTCTCTGTACTGTCTAACCCCTACCTGCTCAGGAGGTAGAGCGGTTGGCTGGTAATCTCAAGGTTGCTGGTTCGATCCCCGGCTCCTCCTAGCTGAGTGTCGTGGTGTCCCTGAGCAAGACGCCTCACTCTAATTGCTCCTGACGAGCTGACTGTCGCCCTGCGTGGTTGACTCAGCTGTCGGTGTGTGAATGTGTGCGTGCGTGAATGGGTGAATGTCAGTCACTGTAAAAACACTGTAAAGCGCTTTGGATAAAAGCGCTATATAAATGAGGACCATTTACCATTTACTTACCTGCTGCCTTGTCCCCTTGACCAGCAACAACTAGCCGGGTAGCCTGGGCTACGGCTAGCGGCTGTCACCCGCCTGGAAACTCCATCCAAACAATTCAAACAATCCGGTCAGCTGGCTGCAGTGTCGCACGTCATCAGAGCGCTGCTGCTCCAAGGTCTAGTAGCGTAGCGTCACACACTGGGCAGGCTGGAAAACGCAGAGTGGACTTTAGTCTACTGCGATCCCTGGAGAGATCTACCACCAGACGATCATTAAAATAGAACCCTTTAACTCTCAATCCATAAACAATAAATCCTGCTTCATACAAGACCACATAATGGACAAAAGACTCAAAATCATGTGCCTCATTGAAACATGGCACCAGCCTGAGGTCTACTCCGGTCTAAATTAAGCCTGTCCTGCAGGATACAAATACATTGAGAAGGCTCGCACCACTGGACGTGGTGGTGGCCTGGCTGTCATACATCGACAGGACTTGGAGTCATCCCTCATCCCCCTGCCCACTCTGACCTCATTTGAATGTCTTGCCTTCAAATGTTTTGCTTTCAAATCTAGACCCCCCTCCCCCCTGACCATACTCCTCATTTACCGGCCCCCCAAACCAAACCCAGCCTTCATTCCAGAGATACATGACTTGCTCACTACTACCTGCACTACCTCTGCAAACATTATAATCATGGGAGACTTTAACATCCACGTCGACACCCCTACCTCTCACCCTGCAGCTGAGCTCCAACAACTTCTGGAGAGCCTCAACCTCAACCAACTTGTTGATGTCCCCACCCACTCCAGAGGCCACACACTCGACCTGGTCATCACAAACTCCGCCCATATCTGTAACCTACATCTCTACGATTTGGGTGTGTCTGACCACAAATCCATCTCTGGATGGATGGAACTCCTCTCTCCCTCCCCACACATTACCCCAAGCGAAAAATCCACTTCAGGAACCTGAAAAACATAAATCCAGATGCCCTGACCCTGGACCTTAAACAACTCTCTGCTAGCACTGCTGACTCCCACTCAGTCACTGAGGCAGTGGACACCTACAACCACTCCCTGCGCAGCCTCCTGGACCTCCACGCCCCTCTTAAATCCCGCACAGTCTCCTTCTCACACTCAGCTCCCTGGTACACCTGCGAGTTGCGAACGATGAAAGCGGCTGGGCGTGCCCTTGAATGGCGTCTCAAGGTCTCAGGACTGACCACAAGAAAGCCTATAGAGAACACCAAAAGGCTTATAGAGAACACCAAAATGGCCTGTTCGGCAACATATTCTTTGGTACGTTCTGTAGGGTCGAGGGGAGTTGCAGCTAGTTAGACCGAGTGTGGTTTGGAGCTAACTCTGTCACTGCCGTCAACAGCTGCCTCCAAGACTTCTGCTTCGGCCACGGCTGCGGCCATTTCTTGCTGTAGCGATAGCATACTAATTTTTGCTTCTAGCTGTGCCTGTTCTACTTTTAGGTCCATTTCCTTCTCTGCATACTGCAGTCGTGCCTTGGCTGCCTCTGCTTTTGCACAAGCCATGGTAGCAGCAGCTACGGTGTAAGAATTCTTTGACCCTTTTGTAGAACATGATGCTGAGGATCTTGTACGTGCAGAGCCTTCTTTGCTTTCCATTGTTTGTACCTAGCGTATGCTGCGTTATCTTCTGCGCTGAAGCCGTCGTGCCGATCAGTGCATTTTTGTCAGCGTTGGTACAGTTGCCAAACCATACCAGGATGTCATATGAAATGATGCTTTGGACAGAAGAGTTGTAGTAGGATACTAGCTTCTGGGGAAGGTGCATTTTGTTGAGTGACCTGAGGAAGTACAGCCGTTGCTGTGCTTTCTTCACAAGGGCTGTGGTGTAGGTTGCCCATGTGAGGTCCTGTGAAATGTATGACCCCAGGAATTTGAAGTCTTTGACCCTTTCTGCAGTGTCCCCATTGATGTAGACTGGGGCCAGGTCAGTTTTCTTCCTGCGGAAGTCTACCACCACCTCCTTGGTCTTGGAGGTGTTGAGAGACAGGTTGTTGTTGGAGCACCAGGAAGAGAGTTATTGGATTTCATCCCTGTAGGCGTATTCGTCGTTGTTGTGAATGAGTCCTACTACAGTGGTGTCATCCTCAAACTTGATGAAAATGTTACTGTTGTGTGCTGGAATGCAGTCATGAGTGTATAGTTTGTAAAGCAGGGGACTCAACACACAACCCTGGGGGGCCCAGGGTTGGGAGTTGGGAGTGTGAGGATGGAGGAGAGCTGGGAGCCCAGACGGACAGACTGGGGGCGGTCTGTAAGGGAGTGGTAGATCCACCTGCAGATGTTGTTACTGATGCCCAGATCCTGTAGCTTGGACACCAGTCTTCCAGGGATAATGCAGTTAAAGGCAGAGCTGAAATCCACAAACAGCAGTCTTGCGTAGGTGCCCGGTTGTTCAAGGTGGGTCAGCGCACAGTGCAGGGCTGTATTTATGGCATCCGCAGTTGACCTGTTAGCTTTATAGGCAAACTGGTGCCGGTCCAGTGTGGGGGGGAGGGAGTCTTTTATGTGGTTTAGTATTAATTTTTCAAAGCATTTCATGGCAGTGGAAGTGAGGGCCACTGGTCTGTAGTCATTGAGGTTACTCACAGCTGATTTCTTTGGAATTGGCACAATGATGGCAGATTTGAGGCATTTGGGGACTGAGCAGGTGGACAGAGAGAGATTGAAGATGAAGGTGAATACCTCAGCCAGCTGGTCGGCACAGTCCCTCAAAACTCTCCCTGGTGTCCCTTCAGGGCCACCAGCCTTCCTGATGTTCACGCCAAGAAATGTCCTCCTGACCTCCTCTATGGTCAGAGAGAATGTCAGGGCATCTATGGGCGGGAATGTTGGTGGTGAGTCAGATTGTTGTTGTGGACTGACCTCGGCCTGTCGTCAGTCTGACCTAATTCTGAAGGCAGAGGCGAAACTCAACCGTCAGGGAGTCACCATCTCCAAGATAAGAAGAACAAACTCCTGCAACTTCGAAAACCCCAATTAAAGCATGCACCTGGGCTGGAAAAGTACTGGGTCTCCATCCTGAGGCGGAGACAAAGAAAGGATGCTTAAAAGAACTGATACAGTGTTGCTCAGCGGGACTACACGGCTTTCTGATCGAAGGAGAGGTCGTCCGGCACGGAGCTTAGCGCTAAGTTGTATCTCGCCTCGTCTTATACCAACCTGTTTACTTTGGGTTATCATTTACCTATGCATATGCTTGTAAGCAATAAATAACGAATCAGATCATTCGTTGCCACTTCTTTTTATTCCACGGTCGGACACCTAGATGGTCCAGCTGTCTGCTCCCAGGACCCAGTAAATTCTAGACAACAGGAAGCATATATGTAGTAAAATTCAAATGGAAATGCAATTTGCAATTCAAATGAAAATGAAATTTGCAATTCAATAAGTCATTACATTATGCAATTGACAATTCATTATGCAATTTAATAATGTAATTTGTAAATACGTTATTCAAAGTGTATTTTAATATGCAAACTGACAAT
>OMLJ01122596.1:2946-13526 GCA_900302595.1 Gadiculus argenteus | reverse complement strand
GCTCTTCCGATCTACACACACACACACACACACACACACACACACACCATATGAGGGGAAATTGATGGGAAACATCAAAGTCCAAGAAATGTCTCTAATGTAAGTGTTTTTGAGCGAAATGAACACAACACGTTTCCAAAGTTAAGGAATAATCGTGTTAAATAATCATGATTATCATTTAGTCCATAATGGATCAGCCCTAATACTGTTCATATTTTGATTGTGGAGTCTATTCCAGTGTTGGGATGCATCAGTCTACTGTAGGCTGGCTTTGCTTTCATGGATGTGCTGCATGAGTCGTCGGACTGATTCTACCCTCTGCCGTTCACCGAGTCCTGCTACGAGCGCCACGAATGAATCACAACTACATCAAGATGCTTTTTTTTATTCAACACAAAAATAAGCATGGAAAAGAAACCTGAGTGGACAGAATGCCCGCTGAATGTCCGGCTCGCCAGGCGGTCAAGGGGACGTGGTGTTGACGGCCCTAACGGCGTTGTTGTGCCCCGTTCTAGGTCACGCATTCCTTCGGCTGGCCGTTGCATCATGGACGCCATGAAGGAGGGCCGTCCCGAGGGCAGCATGAGCACGGGCCGCGTGGTGGCCCTGGCCGCCGGCCTCTCCATCGGGGCGGGGGTGGGCTACATGGTCTACAGACACCTCAGCAGCTCCGGCGTTGGTGCCGCCTGTGAGTCCCCCGCGTCCCTTTCTTAAGCCTAGTTTATACTTCTCCGTCTCCGTCATCCGTAATCCGACTCTGTTACCACAGAGACCCCTCCAGCCCACAGTTCTCCGTCGGGATGTCGGATACACAACGCAATCCACCGCCGGATCGATCTTATATGTTGACTACTAACCATGTAAATAGTGTTGGAAATTAACTTCCAAAGCTTTTCAGATCTTATCTGGTGTTTTATTAGTTCTTAATGTGCTTAATGTAGAAAGTTAATAAGGTGCCAAGTCAAACCGGGGAAAGTGATTGGGGAAATTATGTTGTTAGAGGACCAATCACAGCCCTTGCCAGCTCCGTCCCTTGACGGAGTGACGGACACTTAAAAAACATTTCACGGAGACGACGCAGAGGGTC
Organism: Gadiculus argenteus; assembly: GCA_900302595.1. Lineage (NCBI taxonomy): Eukaryota > Metazoa > Chordata > Actinopteri > Gadiformes > Gadidae > Gadiculus > Gadiculus argenteus. The sequence continues at coordinate 12,439 of OMLJ01122596.1, read as the reverse complement.
TCCGTAACCGACGTACAGCACTTTGCGGAGGAGTATAAACCAGGCTTTAGGCCCAATCCCATTTCCACCCCTCACTCCTCTCTCCAAACCGCACCCACAAAACCTCATAGCGGGAAAAGTACGCCTGGTCGGCATGCGGCGATAGACACACACAGTCCGTCTCGCTTCACTCCTCACCCAGAGCTGTTCTCTTTTATTTGTTAAATCGTATTTAAATCGGAGTAATGTACGAACATACACAACAATACCAAAAGTAAACAAGAGCAATAATGACCTTCAGTCGTACCGTGATCAGACACCACACGTGCTGAACCCTTTCTGATGGAGATAGAGAAGCTGGTGTTATGCCGGGCATGCAGACTATACAGCGTCTGGGCTACACCCACGCGGACCCTGTATGTGAACGCTCGCTTGTCTACGGACCCCCCACTGCGGCCGTTTAAATGGAACAGCCCAGTCTCACTCCATATCGTGCTCATGCGCACGAATGTTATTAATCTATTGAATCGTGTCCCAGAGCACGATAGTCAGATTTTTTTTTCTTGCTACACAGAACGAAATGTAAATGAATGGGAGCGTTTCTCCACCTTTTTCGTGCTGCACAGAACACAATGTAAAGCAATGCATTTTGAACGGGTGCATTTTGAACGGGAGCGTTTCTCCGACGTAACTCTAACCGTAACCCTAAACCCTACCCCTAACCCTAAACCCTAACCCTAACCCTATTCAAAATGCATTGGTTTACATTTCGTTCTGTGTAGCACGAAAAAAGTCAGAAATACGTGCTCTGGGACACGATACATAGATGAATAACGTTTGTGCGCATGAGCACGATATGGCGTGTTACCGGGTTGAATGGAACAATGTAAAACCTTGCCTGTTCAACCGCAGTCTTCTCGGTGGTTAATGTTGCTTTTTACAGCCCAGCTGATCCGCTGTGAAGAGTCCACGATGACGCTCCCCCTGGACGTGTACAGGAACATGTCCCGACACCAGGCCACCTTCCTGGACACGGTGAGTAGCGTACACGTCAGCTCACTGGGCAGTGTTCGGTCAACACCCTATATATCTTGTTTCTCAACAGTATTTAAAATCAGAACATGTTTTTTTCACAATTTTAAAATGGCCCCACACCATTTATTTTTTATTTTATTTTTATATGTGCCTTTTTTTTGAGAGGGGTCTGATTTAAAAAAAGTTACAAAAAAAATAAGACACTAGCACAAGAAGAATGTTACAAAAGCAAGACATGAGCCTCCCATTAGTGTGTAACCTTTAGTTACGCACTATAAGCTAGAGAAACACCTGCTGCTTAAACATGCATAAGATGACAACTGAAGCGCTGTGGTATTCAGGCCGTAGAGATTATAATTAGAGATGTGGGGTTGGATTTAGCCGTTGACTGACCTTTTGGCAGCGGCGTCCCCTGGGGCATGTCGGTAAAGCAAGGTGAGGGAGGCTTTGTGGTCGGGGGGCCGGGGATACGAAAGGGAACCAATTAGAATGGCCTTGTCGAAATGAAAGAAAAACAGCTTTTGAAAAAGATAAACCCTCAAAGCAGTCCGAGCGGTGGAAAAGATTAATGTTTTAATGAAACGAACCATGCGGCTGAGATAAGGGCCCTCTGACAATCAGCATATCTTCTAAAAGCTGCGAGCGCGGTGGGGAAGGGGGTAATGGATCATGTTTACTCGCTCCAGACAGGCTCTCAAGGGGACCAAGAACATAATATCCTAATGGAGCGTAGTGCTCACTCCAGTCCAGGATTGACGACTTGGCTAACGATTTATGTGAATTTGCGCTCTGTGAAATAGACGGTGCGTTGCGTAGCGCTCTGTGAAATAGACGGTGCGTGTTTTTTCTTTTATTATAAGCCAATGTTTAAATGTTTTCTTTTATCTATTATTTTCTTTTATTATAAGCCAATGTTTAAATGTTTTCTTTTATCTATTATTTTCTTTTATTATAAGCCAATGTTTCTTTATCTTGTCTTATATTTTACTTACTTTCTTTTACTTAACTATTTGATTTTATTGTATGACAATGTTTATATGTGAAGCACTTTGAGTCTGCCTTGTGTATGAAAAGTGCTCTATAAATAAAGTTGCCTTGCCTTGGCTAAGATGTGCTGCGTCTCTCCTCTCTCACGCCAGGCCAGGGAGCGGTCTGGAGCCCATGTCCAGGTGGTGCCGGCCACGGGGGGGTCCTGTCCCCAAACGGCTGTGGGCTTACTGCTGCGGGGCTCCCCGGAACAGATCCTCATGGCCAAGTGTGTCCTGGACAACCTGGTCACAGACTGCGAGCCGGCCACCGAAGTCCTGGAGGTTCCCCAGACGGCCTTTGGAAGGATCATAGGTAAGCCAGCAGCACCAACGTCAAAAATGACTTCATAGTCTTTGTGGGACCTCCCACACTGAAGAAATACTGCACACGACCATGCGGAAAATGCATGGTTAGCTCAATAGCCGCATACCCACTGGGACTTTTTCAGTCTCAGCCTTTTTTTTTTGGCTCCGCCCACGCATTAGCTCCCAGTCGTCGCGTACGCACCACAGGGAAGTCCGAGAGGCTTACCGACGGAGCGTCAACGAGCTACGAGCAGCTCAGAAAAGTACCACCTCTGCTGGAGGACTTTCTGAGCCCCTGTAAGAGCCCCTGTAAGAGTCCTGAGGGGCGGATCCTGGGCGGATCCTCTCTCCAAACCACACCCACAAAACCTCATAGCGGGAAAAGTACGCCTGGTCGGTACGCGGCTCATGTCGCTGTAGATATTTGCTGGAATTAACAAAAAATTCCATGGACACATTTTGCAACTGCGTCTGAGATTCAGGTGAATTTTAAATCTAGGATTACCCTGTCCGTGCACTAGCAGATTTGATGATCTAAATGCCCGAGCAGTGACATCACTTTTGAGGACGACTGATTGTTCTGCATTTTGACTGAGGAGACGTTTATGTTGAATACGGTGGACTGAGTTAACGTTTATCTCGGCTCACGAAACGCTGGCAAGCTGAGGTGGGTGGAGGAGTTGTGGTTCTGATCTCAGAAAAGTCACACAAAGCCACGCACACGTCATCATCAGCAGGGTTCCGTAGTGGTATTGATCACCCTCAGTCATTCCCGTCCCCGTTAAAAAAAAATAACGTAGTGTAGTTACTTCACTGCTGTGCAGACCTCGTTCTTTACTTCTTTTTATTAATCCCCCGTAGGAGGAATGTGTTAAACTACAGGGTACTGGAGAGTGCTGCGTGTTTGTGTTGCAGGCCGAGGAGGGGAGTCTCTGAAGCTGATCACACAGACCACTGGAGCCAGGGTGGTCTGTCCGCGGGAGAGGCGGCAGGACCCAGGGGCCACGGGCAAAGTGACCATCACAGGCACCCATCGGGAGGTGCAGCAGGCCAAGGTGGGTGGCCAAACAAACCTTTTGATTCAAAGCTGCTGTAGGCTCAATTTAGGAGTTGAGGAGAGAGGGGAAAAGACCTCCTCACCCTCCCTCTCTGATCCTGATGTGTTTCCAACACATTATAGCCGCGTACCCACCAGGACTTTTTCAGTCCCAGGCTTTTTTTTTTTTGGCTCCGCCCACACATTAGCACCACAGGGAAGTCCGAGAGGCTTACCGACGGAGCGTCAACGAGCTACGAGCGGCTCAGAAAAGTACCACCTCTGCTGGAGGACTTTCTGAGCCCCTGTAAGAGCCCCTGTAAGAGTCCTGAGGGGCGGATCCTGGGTGGATCCTCTCTCCAACCCGCACCCACAAAACCTCATAGCGGGAAAAGTACGCCTGGTCGGTACGCGGCTATTATGGCTCTCAAATCTTGCCTGCAGCACCTTCAATGCTGTTAAAGTTACTTGGATCATAAGAAAACTAGTGGTAATATAGTTCAAAATTAAAGTTCAATAAAAATAATAAAAGTTCAGGAGAACTATTTAAAATGTACGTACGTCTCATGTTCCTAGTTCATTTACTGACACAAATGTTGAAGCTGGGCTATCAGTGATTTGCTGTGGCACAAATTTGGTATCGATATTGGTACCAAAGCTAGTAACGGAGAATCCAAGTCCAAACATTATGACCCACCGTCAACCCAACCCTGCTTCCAGGAGTTGATCCTGGAGAAGGTGCGTGACGACACCACAGTAAGGAGGAAGATCTGCCAGTCGTCCGCTCTCCGTCTGAAACGAGGACCACACGATCTCCAGGCCCCAAACTGTGAGGTCGCCGAGCCACAGCCGCCGCCGCCGGGCCCGGCCGTTATCCACAACAACATCAACAACAACGGGCCGTGCTCCCTGAAGCCTGAGGAGCTGGCGCTGAGTCTGCAGCCCAACACGCCCGGGATCCAGGAGGAGCGGCGGGAGGAGCCGGCCTCTCCAGACTCTCTCTCCGACGTGTCCAAGTTTGAAAGTGAGCCCGCCGTCCTCGTATTACGGCACACGGTGGGAAGCATCCGGTTGCCCCATGCAGGGTTTCCGCAGCACGTGACAGCATAGGCGGCCGCCTAGACGTCAACTACCTTAACTACGACGTCAACTACCTTAACTACGACGTCAACTACGTTAACTACGACGTCAACTACCTTAACTATCCGCCCCTTGGTTAGACGGCTCCACCCAGGGTGTGACGGCCAACCCCACCACCGTAACTGACTTTGCATTGCTGTGAAACACTCAACAACCCCGCCCCCAGCAGATGTATCTATCTATTTATTGCACTAAGCACTTTATTGGTTATGGGGAGTCTATGGGGTATTTATGAGATTTATGAGTAGTTATTGTGTGTACAGTACTGGGTGACTGATTCATTGATTCATGGAGATTAAGGCCCTGTCCCATTTCTCCCCCCTTAAAACCACCACTTGGTTTGGAGTGCCCTCAGCAGTAATCTTCCACTTGGTTTTAAGCCTGCGTCGGACCTCACTACGTTTTGAGGGTTGATTATAAGGGCAAAATAGCACTCCCCCCTTGCTCCCTACAGTAACGGGACACCCTACCCCTACACGAGAACGTGCAAAATGTAGGGTTAGGGCAGATGAAGATGTAGGGGTAGGCGAGGTATTGGGACGTATAAACTCAAACTATATGCCCGTCTGTGTTTTGCTCTAACAACATTGTTAGGCCTAAAAAATATGTGTATTTGGTTCCAGTTTCCGACCAACCCTGACGGTCGGAAACAAAAGATTTGGAAAAAGGAAAAAAAAACTCACAAACACACATATTCATCAGACAACATGCTGGGACTATTACTTTTTTTTTAGGCCTTATTAATAAAAACTGAACTGAACACATTTAGTGCGGGAACACACGGCCCCATGTCCTTATTCGGTGGTTCCCCCCCCCCCTCTGCCGTTCCCCTCCGGTCCAGTCCCCAGCCCGGACCTGAGCTTCCAGCCTGACGAGCACCTGGAGGTGTACGTCTCTGCGTCGGAGAACCCGGGCCACTTCTGGATCCAGATCCTGGGGGTCCGCTCGCTGCAGCTCGACAAGCTGACGGAGGAGATGAGCCGCCTGTACGCCGCGGGGTCGCCCAGCGTGAGTACTACCCCACACACAGCTCCACGGCCGCCATCCTTTATTCATCACGCCACTTTATCGCACACTCTGCGTGCCCCGAGCTGCTAGCCGTCGCGGCTGATGTATTTACGTTGCAATATTAATGAGAAAAAAACCTGATCATTGCACAGCAGGCTGACATTTTCCTGTTTTTTTATTGAGCTCACACTCTAGTAGGAGCTGTCGTAATGTTATCACTTTATGGGCTTTTTCTGGATGGTTGACTCAAAGCATGGAGGGATTATAACTGGAGAGAGTGAGAAGCCCCGCCCCCCATTCATTTCAATGGCGCATGCTAGGCTAGGCTAACAAACTCAGCTTAATTGGACCGAAATCGTCTGAAATTCCCCGGGAATTCCCTGGATTTATGTCCGGGGTCAAGACCTCATGACCTGACCTCCCGTCAGGTCATTTCCGATCACGGTCTTGGTAGCCAATAAGGAGCCCCGTTACAGATAGGTAGGACGCAGAAGACAACAAACTGCATTGGATGAGCTGGAAAACTCACCGGGAACGTGCATAGTTTTAGCATCGTCACTTCATTGGTCCGCCATGGTGGCTCTCAGGTGGGATAACGGTAACGACGTGCTGCTATTGGCTCCGTGGTTCTTCAGGTCCCACCTCCACAAGACAGAGCTCGTGTCCTGCGGTAAACTCGTGCACAACCGTTCCCGGCGGGAGTAGGAACAGAACCCGGGAGTAGGAACAGAACCCGGGAGTAGGACGGTGCTAAAGGCTGAAGCTAACCACCCAGAGCCCCGCCCCCCTGACTCAAAGCTGCGTAACTCACTTCCAGGAGCACATGATAGAGTCCATCGTGGTTGGGGACATCGTGGCCGCCCCGTACCGGGACCATGGCACATGGAACCGGGCCCGGGTCCTGGGCCTGCACGGGTCCGGCCTGGTGGACCTCTACTACGTGGACTTTGGGGACAACCAGGAGCTGCCCAAGGACAGCCTGCGCAGCATGAGGTTGGACGCGTGTCTCGTGGTTAATAACCATTCACTGTATTAGAATATAATCATCATTTTGATCCATCTCTCCTCCCAGGAGTGATTTCCTCAGTTTACCGTTCCAGGCCATTGAGTGCAGCCTGGCAGGAGTACAGCCAGCAGGTTTTATGCATTTTAATTCCTCTCAGTACAGTAGAAAAAAAAAAATACTGCTGACCGCGTGAAATCCACAACCTTGACTCTGTTGTTCTGCCAGATGAGGCCTGGACCGAGGCGGCCCTGGATGACTTTGACAAGCTCACTTACTGCGCTGAGTGGCGCCCCCTGCGGGCCAAACTATGCAGTTACTCCCACTCTGAAGTTTGCACCTGGCCAAGTATGAAGCTCTATGACAACAGCCAGGGCCAGGTGAGCTGGTTCCCTCTGGAGCTCTGCAGGCGGAGGTGGTGCCTTCTGGGGGGGGGGTTTCTGCTTACTTTGCAGAAACAATCGGAACATTCAGAGGCTGGTTGACGTTTAGTAGTCTGTATAAATAAAGTCTAAAGCCCCTTCCACACATATTCCCTGGTTAATGAATGGGTTAACATTGCAGGCCACACTATTGATTTGGACTATTCACACATGCAGCTATGTTCAGGAACATTTCCGTCTTGCGTCCGTTAAATATATATGGGCGGTAATGCAACACTGAGAGGAGCTACCGGTCCCGTTTCCAGACATTATCAAAAAATGTAGCTTGTTGGTAAACAGAATAAGATGCATTAATATTCTCATACAATCGCCCAAAAGCATTGGCTCCTTATGATGAACAGCGGCAGGTTAAAATACGTCCTCAGTGAAGTCTTGAGATCGGTTTGCTCACGGTACACTTACTGATGCCAGCTGCCATAAATCTAATTTTATTGAGTAATGACGTCAACGTTTTTGGTGACTCAATGATTCTGACTGAACTCGGCATATGACGGTGAATGTGTTTTTGTGCGTCTTGTCCTTGTGAAGGCTGTAGATCTGGGTGAGGAGCTCATCCGTCTGGGCCACGCCATGAGCTGCCAGGAGTCGGGGAGTGGCGGAGGGGACGGGGACAACCTTGGGTCTCTGCAGAGAATGCTGGTAAGCACTTCCCCGTTCAAAACCCTGTGACAGACTTGATTTATGTTAAATGAACACTGCATTCACACAATTCTAAGTCCTTTTTAGGAGCCATTAACGCTAAATAACCTAAGTGTAAAGTAAGGAATTATATAAAACGGTTAGACGGATAAGCGTTAATGTTTAAAATAAGTGGATAACATTTGAATACATGGGATATTATCCCGTCCTTGACATCTGTCTCATTTCTTTATTTTTGTCTGCAGGACGATGTGATAGGGGCGTCGTCCGAGCTGAGCCTCTCCTGTATAAGTCTATCAGGTTGGTGTTACCAGGTTAGGGTTATCGGGTGAGATGCCCCCATAGTGGCTACTGATCTGGCCCATTGAAAGCATACGCAATTAAATCAGAATGGGGCCAAGAACTGACCCCTGTGGAACTCCACATGACAGAGCAGCAAAGGGAGACTTTTTAAATGGATTGCGGCTTGAGGGAATGCCAGAAATGATTTTGAAAAGAAAGCTGAGGGACTGGACACCCGTTGGTGAGTGACTATTAAAAAGGGTAATAAAGTAAAATGTAAGCTGTAGTGCGCAAAACTTCTTAAAAAAAACTTTGGATGGAAACACATTTAAGGGCCTGGAAGCTGGGCACATCTGAGACACTTTCCATTTATTTGTGAGATAGCTGAGCGGGGCATCCCAAGTAAGGTCGGAATAGGAGCGAAGGGACTTAAAGGTAAAATTCTGATTGGTCAATGAGGTTTTATGGGTATGCATTCTTTTTCTATATAAGTACATGCATCAATGCTTTGAGCGCTGCAGAAACATATTTCAGCTTCATTTCAGTCAATGAAAAGCAATAATGTTCTTAATGAAATTAACTATTCAGTGGTGGTAAGGAGCCTCTGCTTCACCTCTGCCCCATCACCCGTGAATTGTTTTCCAATAGCTGCGCTGCCCGGCATGGTTTATTCATGACTAAATGCCCTTTGTACTTTTCATGTTCCAGAAGTTGCTTCCATCTCAGGAAGCGTCGACGATGCCGTTGATGATGAGCTGTTCTGATGTCAAGGTAGTCGATCTATCCTCAAAGCCTTTCTGTAGCGGCACATAACCACAAAATGATTTTTTATATCAATTTTACTATTTCACTTTTCTTGGCATCTAAGCGGCTGAGCACTTCAATTGAAACCTCATTTAACGGTAACATAAACACTGCCGTTCTGCAACTCCACAGCAGTCAATGGATAGAGAAATAGAACTGTTTTGATCCTGATGCGTGTAGGGCATTGATCTGGCTGAAACAGCACACCACACTCTAACCGCTTCCATCCCTGACCGTCCCAGCAGGCCCGATTCTCAAACGCAATTTTGCCGTTTAAAAAACTTCAGGTCACTACTCCATACGATATCATTCACCCCCCCCGCACACGTCTTTCCTCCAGCCTCCAGCATGGACCGTCCACACCCCTGCACCCCCTCTGATGTGGACTGCTGCAGGGGAATCCTCTCCCTAGCTGCGTGAGCACCATCGCCTTCCAATGATGAAGCCTTACTTACTTGAATGTGTGCAACAGTCAAACGCTTCCTGAAAAAGTAGTTACCCAAATGCAGGATGCATTTGTTGTTGTGGTTTATGCTTTGACCAGCGCCACTATTTCTGTTCTGTTCAATACGGCTTTGAGTTAATAATCGGGATATCTGATTCAAAACTTCCCTGAGACCAGTTCCTGGCTAAGTCACTGGTGTGCTGGACTGTGTGTGTGTGTGTGTGTGTGTGTGTGTGTGTGTGTGTGTGTGTGTGTGTGTGTGTGTGTGTGTGTGTGTGTGTGTCCAGCTGTGACACGGACAGGAAGAGGAAGAGGAAGAGGAAGAGGAAGAGGAAGTGGCTGATG
>OMLJ01122589.1:0-21880 GCA_900302595.1 Gadiculus argenteus | reverse complement strand
GGGGGGGGGGGGGTGGATACAGCATTACATCACTGCAGTGCTGCATAGATTTGGCTTAAGACAGGGAGTGAACAAAACACAATCCCAGCCCTGAAGAGCTTGCATCTTCAGCATGCGGCGAGATTACAAATGAACGCGCCAGGCGGGATCCAGCGGTATTGATACACTTCCGCCTCTGTGGCGACGCGGCCGTGAGCAGAAGCCCGCTCTGAATAAGTAAAGAAGGTCCTAGCCCCGCCGGGAGTCGGGGGAGAGGAATGGGCCTGTTGGTCGTAACAATTAGTCAAGGAAGATTGATTCCATTCATGCTCTCTCTACTCCCAATATCCCGTCGGCATCTCTGCCATTTGACATCCCGAAGAGGCTCGCGGTCGTACACACAGGTCCCTTGTAATTGGTATCTTTTTTTTCATCCTGCTGTGGCTCCCAAATTTCTTGCCGGGATCAACAAAGTATTGTCGCATTCTTTTTATCTTATCTTGTATTTTGCGTGAAATTATAGCGTGTCAACTGCTGAAATCTTCTTCATCCACCCCTTGGTAAATGGAAATTGGACTGCATTTATATAGCGCTTTTCTAATCAAAAACTAAAGTGCTATACAATATTGCCTAACATTCACCCATTCATACATAATACATACATACATACTCATTCACACACGACAGCGGTGTCAGCCATGCAAGGAGACAGACAGCTCATCAGCAGCAGTCAGGGTGAGGTGTCTGACTCAGGGACACCTGAACACTCGGAGGATCAAACTAGCAACTCTCTGGTTACCAGCCAACCTGCTTTTCCTCCTGAGCTACATGCCACCCCAATATACGCCCCAGTATATACCCCCCCGGGTGTAAACAGACTTCTCCTGATGCCCACTCATCACTCCTTTGCTACACGATTACACCTTGTATCTCCTCTTGGTGTTCTTGTATTCTTAAAGGGTAAGTCAACACCCAAATCAATATTTCCAGTTGAATATGGATCCATTTGTGTCCCATGAAGTGTGACATTTCGGTGTTACGTTTGACTGAATTGTATAATGTTGTTGAATGGGTAAAATTATGTGTAAAACACCAGAAGTCTGCTACTTAGGGAGAGGACATTTCCACTGTGACGTGGGTTTCGACTACATAAACCACACCGGGGGTTAATTGCTAGGGGCACGATTCACCCGATTGGAACACGATGCGGCCGTCTTTTTCTGAAAACCTTTACAACCGTGGAGACGGCACGGATCGCATTGGTTTAAACTCGCAGGCGGATACTCAATGCCTAAATCAGGTTTTTTTTTAATTCCTTTTTTTCTATCATTTCCAAAACGTTCCATGCAACCAACCATCCGAAACCATTCCTACCGTACAAACACCCAGACAACTAAACCAACACACGAGAAACAGCTCATGACCACAAAGGGCAACAACGCATAGTCACTTCACGGCGAGGTGTCTCAGAAGCGAGGAGCAGCACTCTGTATGCAAAAGAACTCCGCCGCTACAGAGACTGCCTCCGCCGCTGCCGCTGCTGACGGAGTATATTTCTCATTTAATTTCCTTGTTCACGGCCAGATAAGAGCAGAGAGAGGCAACGACTGAATAGAGTGGCGGCGAGAGGGGAGCCCGGCTTTGTGGAGGCGACGGAGGTGTCCGTACAATGCAACGCAGATAAGGGAAAGCAACGGGTGTAGCGAGCCAAAAGATACACAGATGCCCGGAGTCAAAGCAGCAAATTAAAACGCACACACACACACACACCATTCAGGACCCACACACATGTACGCACACACACGCGCATGCACGTACATACACGCACAGATAGAATCTAGTCAATGCACCTGGCGTGGTAGACCTGCCCCTTGATGTATCAACTCACTTATTTTCTACAAATGATTCCTGTCTCTCTCTCCATCTCTCTCTCTATCTCTGTCTCTCTTTCTCTTATTATTCTATTATATATTTTGCAGACAAAACAAATGAGTCCCAGCATGACCAAATCCACTGACAACAGTGTGTCCGCTCTACCACATTCTCCACTATCTCTGCATCCCTTTGTTTGCTCGATCACATTCTAAAGAAGTAAACTCGTATTTTTGTTTCTTCCTTTCGATAAAGATGAAACAGCTCTGAACGAAGTTCTGCTCACCAGGCCTTCCTCGCAGACAATGGACAGGCCCCGGGTTGCCCTGACCCTGGCCAGCCCCGTCCCAAAGCACATTTAAACAAGTCACAAGGTGTCCTGTGGCAACGAGACGGAGGCAGTGTGAGGGAGGGACTGTGAATCCGGGAGTGTTGACTTGCCCTTTCTCACTGTCATGCAGCGCAGAGGTTTTCACAAGGCAGAGACAAGACAACGCCGAAATGTATTGTCAGGGTTTGTCGGACAGAGGACGACAGCGGGATCCCGTTATGTGACCCCTCTGTTAATAATTATTATTTTTATGTTCTTTCGGTACAAAAATACATGGCCGCCTCCCGCAGCGGACGCAATCCTCGCTGTTCCTGAGATGCATCCTGGGCACAAGAAAAACGTTTAGGGATAATGCCAGCAGAAGAACTTACAGTACTGGAGTTCACTCCAGGAGACTGTACCTCCATCGTTTACGACTGAAGTGAGAGTTGTTAGCCTGGTGAACTTTGGGGTTTGTCTTCAAAACTTTTTCCTAGTACTCTAGTCTGAGGCTTGAGCCCCTAGCCCCAGCGGTGGCGTGATGAAGCAGCGAGGCGGCGTCGGGGACACGGCTGAGTGGCTCACCGCATTAAAGTCGACGTCGACTGTTCACAGCCGTCCGACTTCGTAGCCAAACACCTTCCTTATGTTTGGCCCTACAGCGGCGTAGTCTATAAATGTCAGACGGCAGGGTTAGCAGTACACTGTTTCCTGTCCAGACGCACTTCTGAACCCGCGTCTGTTCTATTACCCGAGTCACCTCTGTCACTCAGTGAACAGAAGGGTCCATGGGGTTCATTATGATTCCGCATTCATTTCCTATCATTCATAGTAGTTAGCGATAGTGCTTAGAATTGTGTAGCGTCTTATTCTAGCTATCTCTGTTGTATACGGGGAATGGGTTAAGCTAGTGATTGTTAGTGCTTGACATTTGGTTCTATGAACATCCTTACTGTACAGACAGAGATATATTGTAGTTTCTCTTTTCTTCTGACAAATGTATTGTAAGTCACTTAAGGATAAAAGTGCCTGCTCAATGCCCTGAATTTAAATTAAATGCAAATGTTAAGAACCAAGGTGGCTGCCGGGTGAGCACAGCCTATGTTCATCTCGTGGTGGGCTGGGCAATCTCTTGATGGGCAGGGCTTGGTCCCACAAGACATAACCCGATCTGTTCATTTGCAGCCGGCGGCCATCTTGCCTCCTCCCTTTGATGAGTGTAGGTCAGTGGCGAGCTCGTCAGAAACCACACTTTCATCTGTAGCTGCATGATTAGAAATAAATAAATAAGGTTTCAAAAGTCAAAGAAGTTAACCATGTCTTTATCCCAATTTCCCTTTGACTTCAGCTACCCTTCCTAAACACACTGCCCACCGTCATCCACACACTGCCCGCCGCCACTATTTTTGAAATAACCAAGAGCAAGCTTAAAGAAACGTGATGAAACCGTCCTCGTCTTTCCGGCTTCCGCTGCACAGGCCGCCCATCACTTTGAGGTGTGAATTCAAAATTATTTTAATCGCTTCAAATGCATTGGTCCGCCTCGCCCGGCCTTCTCCCATGTCTCAGACCTTTCATCCCCACTGCTCCCAGTTTTACCGCCTCAGATCTCTCTGCAGGACTAGTCTGCTTCTCCAAGGATCAAAACTGGAGCAGAGAGAGCGAGCGAGAGCGCTGTGGTCTGGCCTTTGGCACGCAGAGCGGTGGGTTAGAAGAGGAGATCAGCAGGAGTTTCTCCAGTCATGCTATGGAAGACGCACCTTCCTAGAGGGTTCAGCTCAAGCTCGCTCATATTTTAAAGGTTTCTCTCCGATATACTGCTTCTGGGGGGAGGTCGTGGTCGGCTCTTTGAAAAGGGCTCATAAAGTAAAGTTGTGTACTTGTGTACAGACCGTCCATGAATAATGGACGGTCTGGTCCCCGTAGACCTCAGCGGACCGGGCTTTGGGGAACGTGGCAGAGAGGCCAGGAAAAGGAACCGATATCCGGCCCGACGCACACCAACCTATACACGCACACACGGGCATGCATGCACACCAACACACATACCCACAAGTGCCTACACACATATGCATGCAAACACACTATGCAAGCACGCACACACCTACACCAGTGCGTTCATGGAACACGGCAGGGGTGATGGACTGCTCGCAGTCCTCTGCAAATTAACTCTGGGGCGCGGGGCTTTAGGACCCTGCGGCGCCTCCTCACAAACCGAAAGCGAATCCTGGATCACCTCTGTTACTTGGTCAAACACAACTCGGCTTTGTTGTTGCTCTTGCAGTAACAATAAAAGTCTTATTGCATTCAACCCCAGCCCTTCTCGACCTCTCGTCATTTGGTAAAGTATTAAGTTGCGGGTTTTATCCACGACACTAGCTGCACAAACGATATGCCAAATGAAAGGTATGGTATTGATTGTTTGTAGAAAGAAGTATAATAATCCTGCAAGTTAAAACCAGCCGAAATTGAATGTACTCGCCTAATGCTTTTTCCAGCCTAACGTGATTAAAAGTAATCTGCCAACGCTGCCTGCGTGTCCTAAAAAGTAGTCAAATTGAGCAGCAAAAATAACCCAATCTGGCAACACTGGCTCGCTCTACTGCCTCAGCGTAAATCAATGAGACCAACTGAAAACGAAGCGGACATGGAACTTAAACTGTGATTATAAAAAAAGTATAAAGGTAATCGAAACACACAACTTTTTGTTTTTGTTTTGATCCGTACGGATCACGGGTAATCCGTTGCACCACTAATGTTCATTCAATGCATATTTTAGACATGATTCAGGAGGATATATAGAGAGTTAATCATTTATATGTACAAAAAAAATAGAGAGAGAGAGAGAGAGAGAGAGAGAGAGAGAGAGAGAGAGAGAGACGATGCTGGGGCATATTATTCACGGCCATTGTGAAACTATCTTGTGAGATTTCAAACTCCATCTTTCTCTTTTGTTATCAGTCTTTATCCTTTCATGGCATCTGTGTGTCTGCCTCTGCACCCTGCACAGCGGCTCACTGGTGCCTCGTGTCTGGTGCCTCCCTGTGCCGTCACCGCTCACCCAAAAGCATTAACCTGTCACCCAAGTTACAAATGTTCCGACTGAATTATGTAAACCGTGGAGAAATAAAGCCGCAAAAAGCGTCACGTTCTCCCTTCATTTCATTATGCATTACGTCCCCGGTTGGAGCTGAATGAAGAATGACTCATTCGACTGGAAGCCATACGCTGCAACATGCAGGCCAACCGCATCAGGTTGGCCATCTCCAGAATATACTTGAAAATGTTAATTGCAGTAAATGAGGTCGAAGCATAGATGCGCACGCACAAACACGGGGCTCACATGCAGCAGGATTCCATTAGTCATCAAATAAACGCAGTGCCTCCACATTCTGCCTCCTTTCATCCGCACATCCCGACGGCGCAACAGCTCCCCCATGAGGCCAAGCTGCGAATGACATGAAACGCCCTGACTCAGACCATTTATATTGTCCTCGGAAAGCAATCAAACACACACACGCACGCACACACGCACAAAAGCACACACACAAAAACACACAGTCCTCAAAAAACACACACAAATGCATTCACGCCCACGTGCACGCACACAGATACGCGCGCATGCACGAACAAAGCTACACGTGCAGGCACACACACGCGTGCACGCCCACCCACACACCCCTTAGGCCCGCTCTCTGCGGCACATACACATCTGTGCGTTATGCTGGGTATTGCACGTGGCCTATCAGAGGACATGCTTTACCTGCTCTCTAATGCGATGAGGACACCGGCTCCGAGGCGCACGCTGCCGCCAGACGCCGTGGTGTACGGCGCCGGCGGGAAAGACTGAAATTGCGTGACGGCGCCTCTCTAATGATTGATGGCTCCTTCGCCATCAACGTTTTTTTGACAATCTGCTTTCCTCATTTTCTTTCTTCCCCACCTGTCTCTGCAGTTTATCACATCCTTCATGTTGGATTTGTTTTTCCAACTAGATTAAAAACGTCCTTCCTCACTGGTTGTCCCTTCATGCGGTTGTCATGGAATTTTATTGGAATCTTCTCAAAGATCAGAGGGTTGAACTCTGAGGCTGAGACGTTCTTCAGGCTCCATCCTCTGAAAACACTTGCTGTTTGCTCCGCTATTACCGGTGAGGCAGCTATCACTTCTGTTTGTGATGGTGGCACCCATTGCAGTCTCTCTCTCTCTCGCCTTCTTGTTGCAGGAAACCCCTACGAACCACAACACATTAATCACCTCCTGCTGGCACAGCAGCGCACCCTCAGGGGTCAGGGGTCAGCACACAGTCTGCCGAATGAATACATCAGTTAGGACATACGCCGTAGGTAAGCACTTATGTTGATGCTTCGAGGGCCCTGACTCAACATGACCTTCAAGCACACTGTGCTCATTTATAGAGCAATTAAGTTCTACCTGATTGGTCCAATGAAAACCAGACTGAAAATCCTCTGTGGATTTAATAGTAAACTCATTAGCAGGATCCAACAGGGTGGAACTGCCTTTTAATTAGAGCAACACCTAATTATCGCCCAATTAACAGTCAGAGTGTGCAGAGTTTGTAGCGTGTAGAGCGCCGTTTAGTGGGCGAGCGAACGCTGGGAGTCAGATTGCCTCAAAGCAGACAGAGATATTAGAAGTCACAATGTGTAAGATTGACCCCCCGCCAGCGAACATGCGGGAGACTTCCAGAATCAAAGGAACTCAATAATGCGAGTGCTGTCCGCCTTGAACGTGTGAAACCAGCTAGCGTAGCCCGTCTGCCTGGGTGGTGAGTCAGAGGGGTTGAGAGTCTATGGAACCATTCTTCTATGGAGTCTATGGAACCATTCTTGTAAACTAATCAATGCTTTTATTGATTAGCATTGATTACAGATAGGTCCAGGTGATTTTAAGCTTCCTAGCTAGTTAAAATGTTGCAAATTGTGACTTTAATTAGTGATAATCAAACAATGATAATGCTAATCATAATAATATTAAGAATAATATGTTAATTGGTAATTGTTTACCAACTATTAATGAACAATAACTAAAAAACTAAACAAATTCTCAGCAAGTCCCAAAGCTAAATGTGGTGCAAGCATTGCACTTTGTGGTCAGACCATAAGCAATTTAAAGTTGTTTAATTACAATATTGATATGTATGTATGTATGTATGTATGTATGTATGTATGTATGTATGTATGTATGTATGTATGTATGTATGTATGTATGTATGTATGTCTGTATGTGCGTGCGTGCGTGCGTGTGTGTGTGCATTGCAATTATAAAAACCTTTATCCAACAACAATGAATAACTATCGTCAGGACAATGTTCATCATCAGCATAAAATACAATAAGAAAACGCTGTTTCCAATGGGCTGACGGACTTCCATCAATTTCGATAACACAAATCAACGTCTTGTGTCATCAATGCACCCTGTAATGTTGGGGGCAGCATGTGGCTCAGGAGGTGGAGCGGGTTGGCTGGTATCTGGAAGGTTGCTAGTTTGATCCCCGACGGAGTGTTGAGGTGTCCCTGAGCAAGACACCTCACCCTGACTGCTCCTGACAAGCTGGCTGTTGCCCTGCGTGGTTAACAACCGCCGTTGGTGTTTGAATGTGTGCATGAATGGGTGAATGTTAGGCCATATTGTAAAGCGCTTTGAGTGGCCACTAAGTGTGCTGTGTAAATGCAGTCCATTTAAGTGTGTATGTCCCGTACCAGACACGCCCCCACGCCCACTCTGAGAGCACCGGGTACCGGAGCGCAGTTCCAAACCTCATTAAGGCCTCCTGGAAACGGCGTGAAATGTCCGGGATGACGTGACTGTTTGTTCGTTAATGAGGAAAACCCGGTCGAAAGCGAGCCGTGTTCCTGACAATCCCAGGAATGCCTCACACACCGCAGAACCGCAAACTGTGGCTCATTAAAAAAACGCCTCTCTGTGAAAAACATTCCTCTTTGTCGTTGGGTCTCCGGTGTTCCGGGGTTTTTCCTGTGCTCCTGATTTGGATGTATTGTCGCCGAGCGTGACTCCAGCCCACCCCTGGAGCAGCCGTGTATTAGCGCTGATCACTCTCCTCCCGTCACCTAGCAACAACGCACAGGCCTTCTCACACTTAAACCAAAAACCCCAGAAACCCTGATGGGGTGCAAATACTGCACCCAGAGCCATCAACCGCCGATTCATGTCCAGTCCATCACACACATCCTGCTGGTGGTCACCTGTTCTGCGAGGTGATTGGTCCCACCGGCAGTAGCGACAGTAGCTCAGGAGGTAGAGCGGGTCGACTGGTAACGGGAAGGTTGCTAGTTCGCACCCCGGTTCCTCCTAGTTCAGTGTCAAGGTGTCCCTGAGCAAGGCACCTCACCCTGACTGCTCCTGACGAGCTGGCTGTCGCCTTGCATGGTTGACACCGCCGTCGGTGTGTGAATGTGTGCATATGAACCGTTGTAAGTCGCTTCGGATAAAAGCGTCCGCTAAATGCCCTAAATGTAAATTCGGTGATTGATGGAACTGTCCCTTCACATGGTTCCTCCGTCGTCATGGTTACTCCACGTTCAGGCTAACGACACCACCCTCCTGGGCTGAAAGTGCTTGGTCCTCCCGGTGTAAGACGGTTCTGAGTGGCTGCGGGAGACGGAGGCACCGCTCTGCCGGTACAGGACGCACCTCATCAGGTCGGGCAGGGGGTCTGGCACGACCACCTGCTCCACCAAGAAGACCACGGGCTGGACCACCAATAAGAGGGCCCAGCCCAGCGCACCCAGCCAATAGGAGGAGCCCAGGGCCGAGAGGTCATGCCGGATCTCCTCTTGGTGCTGACGGGTGAAGAACGCCCAGCTGAGGAGGAAGAAGAAGCCTGGAGAGAAGGGAGAACAGCTTTAGCGCAAAAATTATATGTAATCCTCATGAAATACATGCATTTGTATCATAATTGAAAAAAGCGCAATTCCTCTTGAAATCAAATCAAAGCCCAGCTAAATAAAATAAGAAGGTCAAAGGCTGGTTCATCCAGAACACACATATGGCTATCTATCCATCCATCTATCCACCAATCAATCTATCACTCAATCTATCTTCTATCCATCCATCCATCCATCTATCCATCTAACATAAAGATAACCGTTTTTATTCAATTTTGGGATGAATAAATCACAGAGATATCTCATAACGACTCACCTGTGGGGGCCAGGGTGAGGAGCAGCAGGGTGGTGGGGTACAGAGTCTGCCCCGCCATGAGCAGAGACCGGGTGTTGGAGTAGGAGTGCACCGTCCTCGATGTCCAGCAGAGGGCGAACACGAGGCACAGCGCCGCCGAGCTCACGGCCATCAGGGAGGACAGCACGCCGAACACTTGCTGCGCCTCCTGGGCTAAAGGGCGGGGGAGAGGTCAGGGAGGGACACACACGCGCGCACGCACACGCACACGCACACACACACGCACACACAAGCAAGCAAATGCGAAAGGGAGAGACTTTTATAGAATTCTATATATTGAGTATTTCATATTCTGATATCTATTTTTTAATTCATTAATAGAAAGATAATCCATTTATAGTTGGCCTGCTGCTACATCATAGTAGAACAGTAGTAGCATAAGTATAATAGACCCACATTCTCTGTGTAGAATATAAACTGCAAGAACATTCCTCAGGGGAAATAAAAACACAATTCATGCTTAAAACCTTTAAAAAAAAAACCCATAAAGGATATGATAACTCTGGGCCTGTTACTAAAGAAACGGTTGTGTTGTGAAACATCCGGCAGAGCTCTGATACACACAAACACAGAGCATTGCAGCAGCCAACATGCCTGGTCGCGTTAGGCAGTAAAACACTGAAATGAAACCCGACTCCTCATAGCCTGGAGATAAGGCTCACAGCCAAGGCCAAGTGAGAGGAGACAAACATTGTCTCCACACCGGTTACACGAGTAGATTCCGGCCCAGGAAAACACCTCCTGAATAACGACCTTTCCTCAGCAAGAGGACGTAAGGGCACAGCCTCACTCTACACACTCAATCCTTCAGCGGGTCATCCTGGATCAACGTCAAGCACAGCGTCTCTCTCCTCACCCCTGAAGAGGAGGCCCCCCCCGCTCTCCTCCACCGTCTGGGACTGTCCGGTGTCATTCTGCTCCATCCACAGCCCCCCGTTGGCGAGCCAGCAGGGGGTCCACACGGCGTAGCACACACACAGGCAGCCCACCAGGCCCATGCAGGACTCAGCCACCCGGAAGCGCCCGGTGGAGTCCTCCAGCTGCTCAGACAGCTTCATGCTAGGGACAGAACGGATGGATGAACGTAACCTCACATTGGTTCATGGGACAACGTTCTGCCTGCCAGCAGGACGTAGGAGAGGTTAACCTTTTGGGTTTGGTGATTGTGTCGGGCGGCATGTGGCTCAGAAGGTAGAGCGGGTTGGCTGGTAACTGGAAGGTTGCTAGTTTGATCCCCCCCGTTTCCTAGCCGAGTGTCGAGGTGTCCCTGAGCAAGACACCTCACCCTGACTGCTCCTGACGAGCTGGCTGTCACCCTGTGTGGTTGACGCCGCCGTGGGTTGTGTGAATGTGTGCATGAATGCTAGGCAATATTGTACAGTGCTTTGAGTGGCCAATGGTTAGAAAAGCACTATTTAAATGCAGTCCATTTACCATTGTTGAATACATTTCTAATGTGTACCTATATAAAACAGGCAAGTTCAAAGAAAGATAACAGCTTTAGCATCTTCTCAGGTTCACTGTCGTGTACAGTAACGTAAAGTCCCAAAAGGGATAGATAAATTGTCTCAGTGAACTGTTGCAAGAACATACATTTGAAATTGCCACGAGCATACCTCTCAGAGCTGCCGACGACCACGGGAACAAAAAGTTATGAGGAGTAGAAAAATAACGTTTTCAGTTCAGTGGTTTTAGAATGCAGAACCACACCAGGCTTAAGAGAGCAAAAGGAGAAGAGAAGCGAAGGCCAGCAGAGACTCCTGTAGACAAACCAGAGGAAGCCCAACACTGAGACAGGCCGGAACGTGTCCTCACTCGGTCCTCCTACAATAGAAGGTTACCCAACGTGTTCTGCTCTGTCCGTGTCACTCCTCCCCATTCACATGAAGGAAACTCCCCCTCCCTCACCCTCCCTGGTGAAATCCCCTTTCAACGGCTCACTGAAGTGGCTTATCTTCTCAGAGGTGAAAGTGAAAGTGACTCCAATAGGCTGTTAAATATTAAACAGATTTACAATCATAATGAAACTGAAAATCAAGAACCCAATAGTGTAATTGCCTCGCACAACAGTTATATTCTCAAAGTGATTCACAGAGATCATTGGGAAGCTTGGCCTGCTATTCAGTGCAACATATTGAACAGCATTTCCCCCCCGTCCATGTCTGAGCAAATGTGTCGGACAGTATTGTTCCACCTGTGGTACACTGGTGAACACCAGCGGTGGGTAGGATTTCATTCTTGAATTTAAAAACTCTTAAGCCAATATAGTATTATCGCTTCTTGTTTAAAAAATAATGTCACTTTTTGCATTCCACCATGTGTTTTCCATTGCTATTTTGTGTTCATTTGTGTTTGCTAGATAAACACACTGGGGGCATTGCAAACACACTTGCAGACCATGTCTTTCCAGTGTCTCCCACTGGCCATGGCCTTCCTGCTAATCACTGTGTATAAAGAGGGCGTTGGCACTATTTGCTCAGCCACTGCATGGGTATGAACACCGTTTGCATATGGCTCTGGCTAAAGGTCTTGATAATCATCTGAACTCAGCCGAGCTACATACTACACACACATGTACAGCGACATCTAATCAGCAGAATCTAGATGGTGGGGTTTCAAAATACTGGAGGACCTTCTGCCCTTGGGTTTAATTGTTCAATGCTAGCTCTGCCCTGCTATGATCGTGGGCAGAAGTTTGAAAACTGATCAGAACGCTTCATTGAACTTCACCGCAGTGTACAGACACAGTGGTGGTCATCTTTTTAGGTATGCTACCTTATTGTATGTTGTACGTCCTTGCACTTAAAAATAGTACTTGGCATTGTTTAGCATGTTATCCTAGCTATCTTTGTTGAATACGGGGAATTGGTTAACCAAGCAATTTTTTGTGCTTGCCACTTGTTTCTATGAACATCCTTACTGTACCAACAGAGACAAATTATTTCTCTTTCTTCTGACAAATGTACTTGTTTGTAAGTCGCTTTGGATAAAAGTGTCTGCTGAATGCCCTAAATGTAAAATGCTACCGGCTCGTTGGTGCAAATATCTGGGGTTCTCTCGATACTTTCCTAATGCTCGAGCTGAGGCTTGATCCCTTGAGCTTAAAGCATCTGCAGTAGTGTGATAACGGAGTTGGAGGGAAACATCTGGACGTTTAGCAGGAAGCAAGAGGAGAAGTTCAACAGGATGTTGAAAGTTAAACAGTCGGTTATGAATGGGCCGGTGATCTCTGAAACCGCTGATCTTCAGCGAGAACGGCGGGAAAACAAAAGCAGAGCCGCTCTGAGGCTGGAAACGTCTGATTTTATTACAGGACGACGACGACAGCTTCGATAGTAATTAAAGTGCACATGAGATAAAATAACAAAGCGACACGCATGGAATCATGTCTTGCATTTCGAACTAAGATACTACTAAGTTCGGTCAATTCACATTTGGCTTAACATTTTAGGTAAATAAGGCATCTAAAATACAATTTGAAAAAAGATATCACCATTTTTCTCCTCTTCTTCTCTAGAGATTTCTCTTCTAGAGATTTGTCCTTCATCCGTTTTCCCACATGAATCAGAAACAGAGTCGGCCGGGCGTCCATCCCGGGTTCCACCCTACTTCCCCACCCTCCGCAGCAGGTCCGTGAACACGTCCAGCACCCCGGGGTCCTCCCCGCCGCACAGCTCCGGAGTGTTCTTCTCCAGCCAATCAGAGGAGCGGATCTGCTGCTTCAGAACGCCCATCAGCGTGTCCAGACTTTCGGTTGGCTTGGACGACTGGCAGTCCACCACAACAAACTCCTCAGCGTCCAATGGCGTTCCGGGAGGGGCGGCGCCGTTGCCGTCGTCGTTTGCCCGGTCTGACGGCTTGTCCGGCGATGGCGCCGTGCGAGCGGAGACAATGGCGGTTGTGTCCTGGCGCACGCTGTCCTTCTTCGTCGACCTCCTCGTCTCCTCAATGGCCTCTTTGATGAGGCTCACGTCGTTGTCGCCGCGTTGTTCTTTCACTTTCCTTAGCGCCTCGCCGATCCTCTTCAAGCCTGAAGGATGAAGAGGAGCAGTCACTCACCAGTTACAATAATACAGGCCTGCAGTTGACGTGCATGAAAATACAGTGAGAGAGACAGCAGAGCTTATTTTATTTGTTATATATATATATTTCCAAAGCATACTTTTGGTGATATATATATATATATATATATATATATATATATACACACATGACTCATTTTTCTATTATCTTGAGCAACTATAAAATAAACTAATTCCCACTGGAAAGCTTATGTAATTTGTACATAAGCTAATTTGTACATATTTCAACTGCATACTTTTGGTGTTATATATAAATATTTATATATTAATCTGTTATATTATCTTGAGCAACTGTTACAGAAACTAGCTCCCTCTGGACGCAGCATGCAAGTCTATTGACGGCAGAGAGGGTGTAATTGCACTAACCAAGCTCAAGGGGGTGCTGTTGGTCAGAGAAGACGATGCGGAACCAGCCAGGGGTGGAGCAGGAGAAGGCCTGACCGCAGCTCAGCACCACCTTGTGCCTCAGGAACACCCTCCACAGGGACAGCTCCGCGGAGAACGAGGCCTCCCCCAAGTACTGCAGGACGCACACACGTGTACACACACACATGTAATCACATCTACCCCCACACACATATTTACCCACCCACATACACACCCACAGAGACAGAGACAGAGAAGGAGACAGAGAGAGAGCGACAGAGATTGGGAGACAGACAAAGACAGAGTAACAGAGAGAGAGACAGAAAAGAAAGAAAGACAGAGGGAGAGATGAAAGGCTGTATGTGAGCCCTGGTCCGGCACCTTGCGGAGGTCGGCCCAGAGGTAGAAGCAGGCCGGCCGGTGGAGGAACGGCACGCCCAGCCGGGCCAGCTCTGCCGACACCAGGCCATGGCTCGCCTTCAGACGGCGCTGGTTCTCTGGCAGGAACACCTCACTGATCCAGTCTGGAGCACACACACACACACGCACACACACGCACACACACACACAATGATGAGAGACAATGAGTGGTGAAAGGTCAGCCTTAAATTATTCCAGTGGTTCTCTGTTTGAGGTGTTAACTCTTGCACCTCACACACGCACACACACACTTCAAAGTAAGCCCCTGAACAGTGGAGGATGATCATAACCACGTCCTGTCTTTATTAAGGAGCAGTGACCGTAGACAGACATGTCACTCCCTGCCAAAGAGCCACTCCCCACTGCGAAGACCTCCTGAATTTGGCTTGCAAATACATGCCGATTTATTCCATTCAATGCAACAGCTCACTCATCTCACTTTATATTCTCTGCTCTGCTGTATCACTCTGCCAACCCAATATACTGTACACACATGTGTTTTGTATTGTCTTGTTACTCTTGTTAAGATGCCTTTATCTTCCCTTTTTTTCTGTTCCCATATTTTGCTGTGTAACACCTGACGTTCAGATATGGTAAATGGTAAATGCACTGCATTTATACAGTCCTTTGCTAACCAATGGCCACTCAAATATTTACAATATTGCCCAACATGCACACAATCACACACCGACGGCGGAGTCAACCACACAGGGCGACAGCCCGCTCCTCAGGAGCAATCAGGGTGAGGTCTCTTTCTCAGGGACACCCTCGACAAGCTGGGAGGAGCCGGGCATCGAACTAGCAACCTTCCGGTTACCAGCGAACCCGCTCGACCTCCTGAGCCACATGCCGCTGCCCATAATAAAGTGCAATCTGATGATCTGCACCCAGCCACCCCCAGGCTAAACGTCCCCGTCGCGGTGTGTGTGTGTGTGTGTGTGTGCCAGGGGCCGGCCGGGGGGCCCTCACCTCGGTCCTGGAGCAGCTGAGCCATCTGGTGCTGGGTGGAGCCAGGCACCCCGTGGAGGGGGGCCAGCTGGCTCAGGGCCTCCATGAGGTCCACGTTCTCCGTGTACAGGGTGCCCACTCTGATTCCCGCCATGGCAAAGTCCTGGTGGGGGCACATCTCGTTTTATGACGTTGATAGCCTTACAGCATCACATTATATGATGTTGACAACATTACGTCATCATATATCCTTGTATTGATAATATAACATCATCACATCTTATGATATTACATTGATAACCTTACAGCATCACATTATAAAATACAGATATATATCATCACATCTCTTTATATTGATAATATTAAGTCATCACATCTCATTATATTGACCATATTTAATCATCACATCTCAGTATATTGCTATTATTTAATCATCAAACTCGTACCTTGCTGAAGCCCCATAGCACGTGTGTTCTCTGCGGATCGGGCAAACTGGAATACAAAAACATCACGTAGGTATGGTTCACAAGAAGACATTTCTCCCAATGCTTTGAGGTACAGCAGGTTAAGTATTATACAATACCTGTCCATTCCCAGAACACTCTCGAAAGTGACCTTGTCCTGGAAGATGGTCAGCATGTATACCTCATCCACGATAGCATGCAGCTCATATCTGCAGGGAACATAATACAAAAACACACTTACTTCTTTATTATTTTAAATGCTGTAACTGTTGCACAGAGCAGCCGTACTGCGGAACACGATTGTGTTGTGATGGTGACGGCCTGAGGGCCTGCACTGGGGCCAGAAGGCTTTGATAGAAATGTGTCTTTTTACAATGCACTGTCCAACATATACACAACACATCCCACATGCGCGCACGCGCACACGCACACACACACACACACACACACACACACACACACAATTTATTAATATTTTTACACTATAGCTTCAATGGGTTTTCTGCCAGAGCAGCTTGGTGCCAAGCAGGCCCCTACACACTACACAGGGGGGCCGTCGCCTAGAGTTTACTGAACAATAACAACAGATGACAGGGAGGGCGAGACCCCCGGCGCCCTCCGGCTGACCGGCGAGATGATAAACTCACCCCCCCCAACACAACAAGAGGCCGTGTGATATGCAGCGGTAATGAGGCTCCAGTTACGGACCAAAGCCACTCACGCATGGAGACACGTGTGCACAACACAGCGCTGCTCGTGTTGAGCAGGGGCCCGCTCCGGGGCCCGACGCTGGACCATAATGAGGGACGAGAGCGCGCTGACCTTTTGGCAAACTCCAGGAAGCCAGCCATCTCCTGGGGGGTGTAGATGTCTGCCAAAGGGTTGTGGGGGTTCACCAGAATTACCCCTCGGATTGTCACACCCTGGGTGGGAGAAGGGAGGGTAAATAGAGTAAATACTTCATTAACGTGGAGCCTTTTTCAGACTGAGAGGTCACAGAGGGCAGGGCGAGGGAACAGCGAAACACAACGCAGGATGAACACAACAGTCCGTATCGGTTATAGGCAGAAGGCAAGGAGTCAAGGTGCAACACATTTTGGAAGGTGATTGATTGATTGAATCACTTCTGCCAGACAGCAAATGGGGTTCTAATTATAATGCAATTATGATGAGATTACCTGCTGCTTGGCTCTTTGTAGACCCTCCTCAAGCTTCTCCACGGTGAGGTAGAATGGACGTGTGCCGTCTCCGCTGGCCTAAGGACAAACGTTCACCATGGAAGAACACAACGCTAACGGCCGCAAGTCAACACAATGTACACAAATGTACATCGTGTCCCCACCCCATCCCCACCCAGTGTCAGGGTGGGCATATCCACAAAGATCGCTATGCATTCATGTATTCTATGTATTTGAGTCTTGTCAGAATAAAAGCTTTTATATGTGTGACGATTAGCCAGTAGACCTCTGTTGGACACGGTAAGTCACCAGAAATAATTGGACCCTGAAAAAAACAGAACAGCGATAGTAGCTCAAGAGGTGGGAAGGTTGCTAGTTTGATATCCGGCTCCTCGAGGTGTCCCTGAGCAAGACACCCCACCCTAACTGCTCCTGACGAGCTGGCTGTCACCCTGCAGGGTTGACACCGCCGGTCTGAGAGTGAATGTGTGAATAAATGGTTGTAAGTCGCTTTGGAAAAAAGCATCAGCAAATCCACCTAAATGTAAATGTAAAATCAGTCAAACAGCAGTCGCTACCTCACAGTCCAGGGGAACATGGAAGAGCTTCACCCCGCTGTACAAGCCCACGTCCTCCGTGATCACCCCGTAGAATGGAGTGGGGATGAGTATGGCCTCTGAAACACACGGAATACCACTTGTTATTAGAGTTGTTCCAATACTGATACCAGTATTGGAAATTCCTCTGATACCGCCTATAATGCAGTATCAGGTGTCTCTGCGCTGATGTGATACCATCATGTGACTAACACTAGAACATCACAAACACTACGATGTTATGCTGCGTTCGTTAACGGTTGGAGGTGGAAAGTCTGAATGGGAAACGCGGCATCTCTGCTGATACTCAAGTTAAGAAAATCGGTATCGGGAGAGAAAAAATGGTATCGGAAAATCTGTTGTTATTACAGCTCAGCCCAAACTATCTCTGCAGCGATATAATAGCAAAGGCGTGGCACTAATGGCGCATTTCCACCGCAGAGTGCGGGTCGGTTCAGTCCGCAAAGGTGCGGTACGGGTTGCGTTTCCACCAGTAAAAAGTGGGCGTGACCCGGACTGAGCCGCACTGAGCCGTACTCGTCTTGCAGTACTCCTCCGTTGGGGTACTGAGACGCCTGAAAGGGTGCCGGGCACTGCCGGCAAGTTTGTGTGACACACGCCGCCCGTTGATTGGTCGACAGAATCTGCACTTCCGTGCGACAGGGGGATAATAACAAACAGTACCCGCGGGGTGTTTCTGGACAACAGTGAAAGCTTTGTTTATTGAAGAAAATGTTGCGCAAAAGTTTGCCGTCCTTCTTGGACAGCCTACAGTTGTTGCTCTTTGTTCTTTGTGCGTGTTATTCTTTTTCATTGGATCTATCAGCAGGCTACACTGTGTCAGGCTGCTATGAGGTCACGATGCTTATGTAGCTGCCGCGGCTAAACCCCGGCCCACCTTAAGGTTACTGTTGACGGTGGAAACGCGACACGTAACTGACCTGAGCAATACCGCTCCCTCCCTACCCACACCGAACCGACCCGCCGGTGGAAAAGGGGCATAAGCGACGCATCGCATGGACGCCTCTGACGGACATCAGTCCCTCACAGAGAGCTGTAATGGATGAGTGTTGCCAGATTTAATGGAGCGTTAATTGGTGGTAATTTACATGGGTTTAATTTAAATTAAATTAACTAATCACCGTGGGTAGCTGGCCGGCTTTACAGGCGAGAGGAGGGGAAATGAAAATGCATTATGGAAGGGATGTATGCAGCTATTAACCGGTGGATGGTAATGGATGGCTTTTGAAGTCCACTGTAATTAAATTAGATTAAAGTTTTAACCATGGTAATATAAATAAAGTAAACAGCAGTAAACTTCAGAAAACCAAGTATGCTACAAAAACGGTTGCACTAAAATGCTAAATCAAGGTTTGATTTAGCATTTTAGTGCAATTAATGGAGGAAGAAAATGTATGTTAAAATGGTCAGCCTTCAGGGCTTGTCTGTTTTTAAATAATAAAAAGTGTGCTTATTTATGACCCAACTCTACCTTCAGGGTCGCATATAACTGCCGCGATGGCTGAGAAGAGTGACCCACATCCGTTCATCACTATCACCTGTGGAGAACACACATCCCAGTATGAGGAAAGAGAGAGAAACCATAGTAACATCAATCTAGTCTGTGATCCGTTTGAGGGAAAACTGCATTTGTCATGGATGGGCCTTTGGTGTTTGACTCCAAACCACAGAGGTGTGTCCCAACGACTTAATCCGCGGCCCCATCTACATCATTAGAGGTTCATCTACTCCACAAGAGGTTCCTCTACCTCATTACAGGCGCATCAACCTCATTATAGGTTCCCATCCACTTCATTAGAGGTCTGTCTACTTCATTAGGGGGTTATCAACCTCATTAGAGTTGCATCAACCTCATCAGAGGTTAATATGCCTCATTAGAGGGCCCATCTACATAATGTATCTTCACATGAGTTTACAGGTTCAACCTTAGTCCCTGAAAAAGATGATCAGAGTGATGTAGTGATCATCATCAGCCCTGAGCTGCAGGCTGTGGTTTGGGCCATGGCTCTGAGGTGTAATCAACACATATGATCTACTCACATTGTCTGGGTCCAGAGGTCTCCTGGAACCACAGTAGTGGGACAGGAAGTCTGCCACCGCCTTCCTAAGACTACAAAAGGAAGAGTTTAATATTTTATAATGTTCCGTATTGTATTGGAGAATTAGAAAGTTATCTCTTACAAGCTGTGGCCCTTCCAGTCGGGATACTGCAACATAGATGGGTCGATGTGCAACATGTCTGGCTGAGTCAACTGTGGAGGAGAAGGAATACTAGCTCACGATGATGGAGAAACGTCTTGGTTCGTTGCAGGCGCGGCTGGCCCATAGAGCACTCTAGGGCACCGCCCCCCCTCTCCCCGCCAAAAAATACAATTAAAATAAAATACATTCATTTTAAATACATTAATAAAATATATATTTTTTAGGCTACTAAACAATTTAATTTTACTTAAGAATGCACACTAAATTAATACTCTGGCACTACATTTCATGGCGAAATTCAGGCTCTAAACAGACTCATTTGACTTCTACGGGCACCGGTTCACGGCGTCATTCACTATAGAGTGGCCATAGCAATTCTGATGCCATTCAGTTTGAACGGAGGGTATAGGGAGCTGGCAGTGGAGCCCAAACTGGTTACCTGCCTGGCAACATTTGACGTTGCTCGCGGAGGCGGGGCGATGCTCGCGCCTCACCTAGTTGTGTTGCAGCTAGGCTCAATATGGACGAATTACCCACTAATTCAGTTCAATCACTTTTAGAAAACCCATTTCAGAGGAGATCGTACACTGAAAAGATTCAAATAAAACAACTTGGACCCGACAGGCCGGAGAACATTAATATTACACAGCCTGCCGAAGAGAAACAGAAGTCCTACACAAGGAGTTCCACATGGACTTGGTTTGACAGAAAGGCTTGGCTAACTGGATGTGGATCTAAAAATGCGCTGTTTTGCTTTCCTTGTCTACTTTTAAAATCATCTTCATCTGATTCTGCCTGGACTGAAACTGGACCGAAAGCTATGGTGACATCATGCGTGAGCATATTGTATATAGTTCTCTGCAAACCATGGTGGCATCATGCCTACAGTGTGTCTTGAACAACCACACATAAAAGGTTGCACATTTATAAGCATTTTGTGGAATTCATATTTTATCGTATTTGTCTAAATGCATAATTGACTGTAGATAGATTTATGAGTGAAATTAACAACACAACAGATTGGCCGTAACACACTCACCCATTTTAGAATCACATTCTCTCTTGCTCTCTCACTCACTCACTTTCTCACAAACACATACAGACACATACAGACACACACAGAATGTTAACTTGTGTATAATTCCCAATTTTTATGTATTTGCACTTTTAATCTTGCTGAATTCTACAAGGCAAATAAATTAAGTTAAACTTAGTTCCCCAGCCCCATTCGTCTTTGTAAGGAAATGTTCTATTTTGTCTATTATTTTGTCAGTATGCACCAGAATGCTTTGTTTGTATGTGAAAAAAAAAAAAAAAAAAGTTTACAAACTTTCAGCCCCACTTAACATTAAATTCACCAGCTGCCACTGGTTCGTTGTCTCACTTACCCGACTGTGGAGAAGGTCAAAGCATAATTTGTTTTCGCTGGTTCCCAGATTAATGAAACCCTGCAGATGAGAGAGAAAGAGTGTCTTTAGAGTACAACAGAGCGCAACAACGCAACACAGTGCAACACAAAACATAACACAACAGAGCTCAACATAACACACCACAACAACACAACACAACACAACGACGCAGTGCAACACAACACGACAATGTGACAGCACACAACACAACATAATATGAGAAAGGAACACATTTATTATTATCTCTGTGACAGCGACTACATTTAAACTACATTTTTGCTCTAGTTGTCACATTTCAAGCCCTCTGTATGGCTGTTTCCCACGTAAAGTTCTGTATCAATACTAGAACTTGATCCAACACATCAGGCACACACTCACGTTGGGGTTGTGCTGCTGGTGGTGCTTGTCTGCATTGTAGCGGGCGAAGCCCTCCTGCAGAATCCCCTGGTGTCGCCGGACGCTGTTCCCCCGCTTGGACAGGTAGGGGCTGGGGCCCAGGGTCTCCAGGCCGGGGGGACCCTCCTGTGGGCCCTCCAGGGCCCCTGGGCGGGGTAGGGTGGCCCCGGAGAGGGGGCTCTCTGCAAGTGGGCGTGGTCCAGTGGGAGGAGCCTCAGAAGAAGCCTTGGACACTGACGATGACGATGATGAGGAGGAGGCTACAGAGGAGGAGGAGGTGGGGGGGGTGGCACTGGTGATCAGGGAGGGGCTCTGAGCGAGTGCGGAGGTGATGGCTGTGCTCTCCTTGTGTGCGGCTGTGAGGGGAGGGTGAGCGGGCATGGCGGGGGGGGGGGGGGGGGGGAGGAGCGGCG
>OMLJ01122569.1:16382-29126 GCA_900302595.1 Gadiculus argenteus | reverse complement strand
CCCCCCCATCCACTCTTGGCTGGAAGGGAGCATTTGGCAAAAGAGGACTCCTGTGGCTGCCTCCTGCTCACACCCCCTTTTCAAACTCCCCTGGGCCGAGCCACTACTTAACTTGCCATTGAATAAGCAGCAAGCGAAACCATTTTTGGTATTTTCCAGAGTTACAGATGTTGAGGAGGCTGTGCTTTTCATGAAATACTCTTAATGGCTTGGACGACATCGATAAATAAGCAAAGCAAGTGTTTTGCGGGCGTTAGGTGTTTTATTTTTTTTTAAATCACTTCTTCACTTTGTAACATCCCCTCCCCACTGCACCTCATCAGCACACGGTGGGAGTTGAAATGAGAGAAACCCTACATGGACTTTGTCTCAGGGCGGGTTGATTAGCATCACTAACGAACCAGAGAGCCCATCCAGTCGAACGTCTCATTAACATGTCTACACAGGGGCGCCCCGAGACACCGCACGCATTCTTAGAGCGCCTAATCGCGTCTGAGTTTCAACAATTATACCCACGATTTTTTTACCCCTTTGCATTTGTTTTTTAGCCCAGGCGAACAACATGTGGATGAACGTAAAGCACAATCAGTCATCAACAGGGTTTCATTTAGATGTACTTTGAACAGACAAGAACGGCAGGTTAGCAAATAAAAAAGTGGAATAAAGTAATCCCTTGGATAATAACGCAGTGGTCAAATGTATTTCACTGCTTTCGTCAGTGTTCGGCGATCGATAAGAGTACGTGTGATATACAGATAGATCGTTTTTGATTTTACATGTTGGCTTAAATAAACTGATGTGTGCCAGTTCAGTCGTCGCCTGCTTACCTTCGCATCTCAGACTTGGAGCCAGGGCGACCATCAGCAGCAGACTCCGGACAAAGACGAGCCCGAAGTCGCTCTCGGTCGTCCCCATAGTCCCACAAAGACAACGAAATCTGAAGTTAGATTTGGAAAAAGTCGCATTCGGTTTTTCCCAACTTTCGAGGAATTTCAGCCTCAGTTTGTCTTCAGCATTTTCTCTCTGTGAGAAAAGAAAAAGATCCAG
Source organism: Gadiculus argenteus (assembly GCA_900302595.1). NCBI lineage: Eukaryota > Metazoa > Chordata > Actinopteri > Gadiformes > Gadidae > Gadiculus > Gadiculus argenteus. The sequence goes on along the minus strand of OMLJ01122569.1, from coordinate 28,079 downwards.
GAATAAAGGGTTCCACCGCAAGTAAGGTTTCGGGAAGAATTCGGAAACTACGATGTTTTAATTTCCGTATTGTATTGCTTTTGTAAAATAAAATGAAAAAAAAGCGCACGATGCTCATTCCGTAAATCCCCAATCCGACATCCTAAACACCCAACCGCTGCATCGAAGGCTGCGTCTTGCAATATGAGAATTTGCCACACACGCACACACACACACACACACGCGCACACACACACACACACACAGACACACACACACACACACACACATACCGCCACACACACACACACACACACACACACGCACACGCACACGCACACACACCCGCACACGCACGCACACGCACACGCACACACCACCTCACACACACCTAGTGCCCCATCTAGGGATAGAATAGGGTATGGTGGTCAATTCACGAGTAATTCTATAATAAAACGTTAGCCAACACATGGTGGCCTCAACCATATTAGAAACTAAAAACTTAAAAATAAATAAACTTTCTATGCCTACAATGTTCTTCAATGTTCCTTGATGCAGGGAGGGAAGTGACTAATTAAATCTAGCAACATCAAATAGCCTACATTGATAGATCAATAAACTGTAAAGGCAGGACATCAGTAGGACCATGGCTGATTGGCTTGATTAAAAGGCTGTGATATTGTATTGGCCAGTAGCAATTATTACATAAAAACTGTCAAAAGATGTAATGCAATCAGAAAACCAGGCCTAATTTGTGTTGCTTTCATCACAAGTTGATTCAATTTCTGTTTCAATCGATCAATCATTCAAATATAGTTTAAGGTGTACCCTATATTTAATTTATTTAATCTAAATTTAATATATAGCCCAAATATAGTAAAAATAGTCTACCATAAGCAATGAAACATCATGAAATAATCCCAAACCAATGCACACCATATATAGGTTATGCAGTCATAAGAAGCAAGTGAGCTCAAGGTCCAGCCTCTACTAAATGTTCTAATTAGTGGTTTAGGCCCAGCCAACTATTAGGCTACTATGTTTTCCATGAGCTCGAGTTACCGTTACAGGCTAGACTTAAACATCTGATATTCTCTTCTGCGTGGTCTGCATCCTCTTCGTCATGCTCAAAGGAACATCTCTACTTAAACATAAAAATACTTGAATATATCCTTTAATTCCGCTATTTGTTTTTTTTGTTCGAAACAACTTAAATATTCTTGGCAATAGACCCCCAGCCCTCCACATTATGAATTTGGTGTCATTTGATAATCTATCTATGTATTTTTAATGTACAACAAAATTACATAATTGAAACTACTACACCCTATTTTTGGGAAACAATTAAAGAAGAAGAATGATGAAGATGAAGAATATGTGTGTTCAAATCTCATCAATAACACATTTAGCATGTAGGTTACTTGGGGAAAGAAAAAAGACAAACGTTACCCCTGGAAATATGACCATTCACTAAATCTTTGAACAGTCCATTGGTGTGAGAGGCAATTCAGGGGCAAACGAAAGACATGCTGCAGTTGGTCATGTGAATCATCTCTCTCATCATCTCATCTCTCATGTGAATCATAATAATAATAATAATAATAATAGAAGACTTGATTATTGGTTACAATGGGATTTGTCCTTAAAAGAGTGACTACTTGAACAAAGTTCTTAGTGCTTATAGCCTTTCTGAGGACGATCTCATCTCCAGCATCAGGCAGTTTTTATAGGTTATAAACAACTTACTGTTCATGGACTCAAGTTAGTTGTTATAACTACAGAATGGAGACTGAATAATTAGGCTAATATTCTAGGATTCGAAAGATGAAATATTTAATTTTATAAACTCAAATATAGACATAGAAATATAAACATCAATACTGACTTAACTCGTTTGTGTATGTTTGTATAATTCATAGCATTTGGGTGCAATTTTTTTCCAAAGTTTAAATGTCCAAGTTTCTATCTTAGCCACACTTACTAGAACAGTTTACTAGAAAATGTATCAGCAGCTCTGAGGTACACTACATGTTAAATGTGTTGTAACTTCTTTAAGACATGGAGCTAGAAAGGCCTTCTGGATCAGATTTGAACCAGGTTAAACTAAGCATGCTTATGGAGCCACTGTGCTAGGCTAGCCTTGAATACAGTGAACTTCCTGCAGCAGCCAAAGGATGTGAGGTCCCATCCTTTCACTACAACCACATATCCGAGTCCAGAGTCATGAGTCCAGAGTCATGAGCCATTGAGTCATTTGTGATTGTCATACATTAGCCATTGGGGTTTGTAGGCTTGTGCTTGTGTTTGTGAATTGTCCATTGTAGGTACGATTATTTGTCTAGGTTTGTTTAGAATATATGCTTTTAGCAGCAATATTGCTATTTAAATTGTTTTTAATAATAAGCCTTACCCTAATATTTAGATCACTTGTGTAATTAACCATTGCATATATGCAATATATGCAATATATACAGTGTATATATTGCATATATGCAATATATAGCACTGTACTATTGTTTCTGACCATACAGACATGCTAGTGAATCGATAATAGTAACAATAGTTTTTACGATAATGGCATTTTATCAGGGTTAATTCCAATGTATTTTCAGTTAATGCCTTCGTCAGTACCAATAAAAAAGATTATGAATTACTAATGGGTGCAGCTAGTTATATCAGAATGTCAGATGACAGAAAACATGCTTCAATCAAACCGAAAGACGGACAATTTAAGACCTTCAGTCTCACACGCACCTTAGGTGTGTAAAGCTGAATTTCAACCACTACCACCCAGCCTGCTTTGGTTCTGCTCTTGCACAATGGGTTGAAAAAGTGGGGGATTGTAGTGTATATGGCATATTTATGTCATGCTTTAAAATCCTACAGCAGGAGCACCATAAAAGAGCATACAACATACCGCCAAACCAAAGTGTATTTCCATTTCATGCAATAAAGTGTTGAATCTGAGAAGAGTAATTTCTGACAGAACAGCTTTAATGGCTTCGATTTAACAATGTAAATTGTATTCACAAAATATATGACCACATCAGAGTAAAAATGTTTCCTTTCAGCCTCATTCTGATATGCAGTGACAAACACAGAGTGTAGGAGAAAGTTAGCTTGTGACAATCCAGTTCATAGAGCATCTTTGAAATATACCATTTGCCACACACATTAAATACAAATACATAAGGCACATTCATAATTTTAACAAGCAAACAATACAGTGTAATCACAGCATATTTAACAGGACATTTGGTAATGCTTTATTTTACTCAGGGCTAATCACATACTACTACTGTACTATTGGATGATTTCGTTTGAATGTTTATGAAAAGGATGGACGCAATACATTAGTAGCAGAATTACTAAATTCTGAAAGCCGAGTGGATTACTGAACAGAACGTATTTTACATTTATATTACATACCAACTTCATAATTAACATCTTGTAAAATTAAGCTTTATTGATATGTTGTATGACCTACATTATCTTTCATACATTGAGCTTGGTATTCATAAAGAACTTTGGTCAACACATTTTTCTTGCCTTACAAGAACAGGAGCGAAGAAGAAAGAAACATAAGGAAACTTTCTAAGGAGATTTTTCTTGGGAGACTGGTTTGGGAGAACCCATTCATACTACACTTTTTTTAAACCACAAGGACAAGACTTTGTGAGTTCATAAAGTGGGCCTGTGAGCCGCCACACAAGGCACAATGTGTCGTGGTGACCCAAATAAATACACAGAATATATTTTAGTCTGATAAATATTGCATTTCTTTCTCCCACGTCTCTTCTCACTTTCCCCAGTCATTAGGCATTTATGTGGCTCCTTATAATCCAGTGCTTTAACATCAACAGTGTAGGTCTATGGTGTTCAAAGTAATGGCTGGTGTCAGTACTGAAAACTGGAATGTGCACATTCTAGGTGTTTTCTTTGACTCTCTATGTGGGGTTGTAGTATCCATTACTTAAGGCATCAAACAAATGTAACATTAAAACAAGGATGGAATGTACATTTTCTTAGGTACCAAACTATTCACAATCAAAGTGTGTAAAAATAAAAGAAATATAATTCAAGCGATAAATACATGAGTGAAAACAATGTGAAGTGAAAAAAAGGTTATTTAATATTAAAAAAAAAAGAAATCCCTCAACTGCATTGAGAAAAGTGGTTGTATTTGCAGATATTCTATTTCACGTTTGTCTGGCAAAGAAACCAGTTTAGATGCTGGTTGGTTTGAATGGGAGAGTGACTAGGATATTACAGCCAAGGCTGCCTCTTTAATGCATGACACCGCCTTCTGGATCTCCTCATCCGTCTGTTCAACGGTGACCAACACTCTGATACTGGGAACACAAGTGGAAAACAAGACACTTAATGCTACGTCATGATTTAAGATCCCACATTTAAAGATTTGGGCGAAGTACAAGTGAAGTTTGAATTAGGTTAGCAATACAGTTACGACTACCATCAAGAAACTGGGCACAGGGGAAGTGAACTTACGTTGGCGGTGGCAGGTAGCGCTCCTCTTTCTCCAGGTAGCGTGCGATGGTCAGAGCCACCTCTCTCTCCAAACACTAGGAAACAATGTTTGAAGAAATCATACCAAACTAATTAGCTTCCTGAGATCTCCAGGATGCTTTTATTACAATTTACTCACTGCGTATGAGACTGGCCTTATGTTTTTGTGTATTTGTATGTGTAAAGCCTAGTTTATACGTTTTCCCATAGTCCGTCATCCGTAATCCGACTCAGTCACTACGGAGACCCCTCGAGCCTTCACAATTGTCCGTCGGGATGTCGGATACACAACGCAATTAGCTGCCCAATCGATCTTATATGTTGACTACAAACCATGTAAATAGTGTTGGAAATTAACTTCCAAAGCTTTTCAAATCTTATTTGGTGTTTTATTAGTCCTTAATGTGCTTAATGTATAAAGTAAATAAGGTGCAAAGTCAAACCGGGGAAAGTGATTGCAGAAATGATTTTGTCAGAGGACCAATCACAGCCCTTGCCGTCTCCGTCTCCCTTCGACGGAGTGACGGACACTTAAAAAATATTTCACGCAGACAGAGACGACAGAGAGGGTCTCCGACAGGCTCTCTAGCGACGGAGAGGACTATCCGTAACCTACGTACAGCACTTTACAGAGAAGTATAAATCAGGCTTAAGTGTGTAAGTGTATTTGATATCAAAACAGCTTCACTTCAGGCTGAATGCCGTTTTATAATGGAGGAAAATATCTGTAAGGACTTGCTTCTGCAAGCCTTCCCTTTGTCATTGCTTCGAGGGATACTTAAGCAATTGTGTATATTTTGGGTACAGTTTCAGCCCTGCCAGACACAACCCACGACTGGGAACCTGCCCTCATTTACCTTTGTACCGACAAGCATAGGGACAAAAGGGGAAGAAGGCATGCAGGTAGCCTGGTGGGAAGGGCACGTGTTGCCTCACATCTATAGTGTCTAAATACAGACTGAAAGGCGGTACATTTCATATCCTTTCAAAGCACACACACAAGGATTCTAAGATCATACATTTTGCAACCATAACACAATCTATGTACAAAATGTTTTCGACCAATTCCATAGTTTTTCAATAGATAAAACTCCCCTTGCATTGAACAGGTGCAAGACTTACGTAATCGACAATGCGCCTTAGTGTCCTCTGGTCCGTGTCTCTGGAACCAGAACTTCTCTCTAGCTGCAAATGAAGGGCGGGGGATAACGGCACGCCCACTAGCTTCAGGCCCGGAGTTCTGCAGAGAGGAAGATAGCAAGATGTTGTGACTGCACAATCATCGATTTATTATGGGCTAACAACTTCTATAACAGAACAGTGAACAGTGCACATTAGGACACATTTTTTATTTCCTTACAGAAAATTGTATTAATATAATGGGTAATAATATTTGGAACACATTGGAAATATGTGGAAAGTTATTCAAACTGCATTCCTCTCAAAAGGGAATGGGAGCTCGGCTACTGTAAGTCTACAACTCCTTAAACCACCCGTAGTGAACGCTTCACGATATTCCCGATAGCTTCTTGTCTAGAAAGAATCTCTTGTGGAAGCATTTTCGAGTCATGTACTTACATCACTGGATGTCAACCAATCTAAAGAGAGGGGGTTTAATGTCTCTGGTTGAACTCAGACTAGACTAACCTCAGTGCAGAGTGCATCATACAATGTTCATCAAATGATTTGCTTATTTTTTGTGAAATCAAATACATTCTGAGAAACATAGTTTAACACCACTTACCCTTCTAACGCATGGTAAACACTTGTGCACTTCTCTCTCAATACAGTGAAGATATCTGGTAACAAGAAAGAAAAGTGTGTTACTTCATGTGTGGACTACATTATTTTTGCACTGATTCGAAAAATCAAAAAACATTGAAGCACAGAAAGGGTTAAAGAAATAATTATTTGTACCTGGATCCTCCTCCATGATGTCCAGAGCCTCGATGGCGGCCGCAGCGAGCATGGGGGGCAGAGAGGCTGAGAAACAGTAGCCCTGGCCCGAGAGTCGCTGTAGAAGAACACAAAGACACATGTCACGCTTGACCTATGCAGACAACTCTGCATCAGGGTTACTTTGTTAGGTATACATGCATGCGTTTAGGCGCATGCATGGGGACCTTTTCTAATTCCAATTCCAAAAAGAGTACAGGGCTCGAGATCAGTGGTTCACAACCCTCCTTCCTTAAGTGTACCACAAAACTATCTTCAAAGACCTTTGGTGGACTCCCTCAAACGCAAACAGTACATCATTTATAAATACGCATGCAGTGGCTGAGCAAGGAGTGCCACCGCAACCTTCATAAGCAACTATTACTGCAAGAAGGCCATGGCCAGTGGGAAACAGTGGAAAGAAAACGTCAGCAGCGCTGCCAACGTTTCCCAGTGTGTTTATTTAGCAAAAACTTAAATAAATCAATGGAAAATATGACAATGGAAAATATGACAATTGAAAACATGACGGAATGCAACTAGTATGTGTGATGTTGCGTTGGGAGTATAATGGCTTTCTGCCGACACTAATGCAACTAGACTCCCCCTTACCTGATGGTCGATTACAAATGATCGGCCGCAACAGAAGCCGCCGATGGAAGCGATGGCGTTCTCCATGTTGGCACTGATCAGGTCAATGTCATCGATCTAGTAGCAATAATCAGGGAATCTGGACTCTTAATACATTTCAAATACATTTTTATCAAAAGGGATAACATGAAAAAAATGTACGGTCAATATTCGAGCAAATCTTGTAAAACCAGATGTAATGAAAGGATAGCTGGAGTAATATGTACCCTTATTCACTGAAAGATAATAATTAATCCTTTTTAAAACTACTTTAAACTTCTAGGCAAAATACTTTGCTGATAAGAAAGTAAACAATCTGTAATTTTAAACGATATGGCCAAACTACTGCAAACGTTTCCCATTATGTCTGATCTCAATACTCACATTGACCCCAAAGTGTTCCGTGACACCCCGACCATGCTCTCCAAGAACCCCAAAAGACAGACTCTCCTCCAGGAAGATACGCACTTTGTACTTGTACTTCATCTTTACCTGGTGGGGAAAACAAAAAAACAAAGAGGATTACAATTTGTAGCGCAAACAATATTGTCTATATTCAGACAATATTGTTCCATACTACAGTGTGATAAGGACATTCTGTGAAATGGGAATGTTTCGGGGAAACTATTGCTGTCTTACCAGCTCTGGGAGAGGACAGATATCAGCAGTGTTCATGTACAGTCCTTCCACAACGATGAATCTCCTTGTTACTTTGGCCTTGCGTGGATTCTACAGCAAGAACAATACAAAACGTCTTATTTCCTTTTTCCTCTCATCACAACAGCCCATAGTCCTAACATTGATATCTGAGGTAGGTCAGATAGGACATTATTTTATGGTTACCTTATTGCTATTTTTGATGATCAATTGTGATTATCAATAAATAAGCAATATCACCACCATCAACAGTTCCTACGAACATGGTTGTCTAATAAGCGTCAACTCAATAATTATTTACAACTTTATTCACTGTGAAATTGTACAGTTCATCATACAGTTCCGAGTTCTAAAAAAATGCATATATAAATATTGCTTTAATGAATTAAGGAAACGTAATCTTGCAGACTGACTGACTTATTATAGCTTAACTGAACTATAGCCAACACAGAACAAAAAGTAGATTTTCTAAAACGTATTCTTAAGAGTATCTAAAACTCTTCATTGTGTGGTCTTATCTAAGGAATGTCATCGAGACAAAGCAAATTGAAGCCTCGGGTCTAGCACACTGGAACACTCTGACCTTGTGGTCTTCAAGCTGTTGTTCTTTCAGCAGTCTGTCCAGGTCCTCCATGTCATTGTGCTTAAAGTACTTGATGACACTGCGGGACGCTTGAAGGCCTTTCTGGATGGAGAAGCAAGCGGCTTCGTCCCTGGATCACCAATCAAAATTAGAGTTAAATTATAACCACAATACACATTTGCTGAAGATGTGCATGGACACCGAGAATGAATTATAAGCAAATATTTAGTTCAATACATTAAGCAAAGGTGCCTAAATCACCACATATATTGCATTAAAGGTACACTGTGTAATTTCTACTCCCATCTAGTGGTTACATTTTATTTTGCATTCAAACGAATACAGCTCTCTAGCGCCTCACGTTTTCAAATGTGCGTTGCAACCTGTTGAAACTACTGCAGGCGGTATGTGTCAAGATTCAATAAGCTATGACAACAAATCATGTATGCCACATAGTGCTTTTTGTCCCTCTCGGCAGTTCATCGTTCACCGGAAGAACATGGATGCCTCCGTAGAGCTTACCCGTCCTATGTAAATACAGATAAGTGATTCTTTGCTCAGGAGGATAAGTGAGGTTGTTGGCAGATATTATTTGACACCAATGAGGACTTATTTATGAATGAAGATGTTGATTTGAGGTAATAAATTACTTAAAACATTACACAGTGCCCCTTTAAGATAGACATGATTTAAAATATACAATTAAATAAACCACAGTTAACCTATAAACTTACACAAAAACAATGTCCCCCCTCTTCGAATAGGCAGGGATTGCACTCGCAATGGTTGCGAAGCCATAGGAATAGATAATGGCCTCTTCCGTTTTCATAAACTTTGCCAGTCGACTCTCCAACTCTAGATGGACATCTGTTGTTGGAGTGCGCACACACACACAATTTCAGTCCTGTTTTCATGTTTGACAACATGAAAGCAGAATATTAGAAGATGCAGGTAATAGACTCCTCACTCACCAAAAGTCCCATAAAACCCTCTGGGACCACACGTTCCAACACCGTAGGTCTTGAGGGATGCTAAAGCCTTTTGCTGTAACGATTAAATAAAGTACATTTAAATCATTATCATACAAAAAACCACAATGTTTTGGACAAAGGAAAGATGTTGATATGTCAAGTTAAAAGCAAATCAAACGTAATACATTCTCATAATCAGAGTCAGAATAATAATAGAGGGCGACCAACCTTCACTCGGTCATTATCCAAAAGACCAAGGAAGTTAAAAGAGGCAAAATTGATACACTCCTTTCCATTAATGATGATCTTGTGGCTTGGTGGACTGCAAGAAAAAAATATATAATTTTTGTTTAAAACTGCGTGTACATATATTCCATTGTAACATTCTGAGATGGAATTTGGATTTTGCATTGCGCCTTCATTCACTGAGTCAACATCATACCCAAACGTTTACCGTACAATGAATGAATGAATGAGCTGAAGGCTATCTGGATATATGGAGTCGCTTACCCTGTCACAATGTCATAACTGAGGGATGGGTGGTCTTTGGACACTAATGGAACCAGAGGGTCTGGTTGCCATTCTTCAATTAGTTCCTCCTTTTCCTGCAACAGGTGACCCCAAACACAAACGATGATGAACGCAGAAACAATAACAAAACATGTGTACTCTTACCATTTCCAACATTTCAGTCGTACCTTCTCTGTGAGTTTATTGGTCTCCTGGAGTTTATACGTCTTTGAAAACAAAAGCCGGATGATCCATAGTATGAGGATGCCTTCCAAGATCAAGTGATAGGCAGGGGCCTGGCACAGTGAAAAAGATGAGGACCATACACATTTAATGATATTAGTGCAACATATCATTGTGTCCATATCATATCTGTTGTTGCCTAGAAGTGTCAGCCGTCTCTTACAATGTAGAACTACATTGTAGGAATAACTGGAGGACTGGAGTCTCACAGTTTATTCAAATGACACCATCTTTACTGATGAAAGAAAAGTAAACTACACTGAAAATGAGGGCCATTGTGTACAGAGGTTACAGAAAAGGGATCAGAAGTATATGAATGCCACGGTCGAAATATTCACATTGAAAATGTCAAGCAAGTTAGATCCCTCCTTGTGGCAACGTTAGATAACGTTAGAGGCATGTGTTCACGACTTGACAACTTGGTTGAATTATTACACGTTAAAAACAGTTATATCAAATGAAGTACAAATAACATTGAATAATTTCGCAAGGTCCAACTTGTAGGGAACAAATTGGCGACTAGAAAATACTAAAACACATTTTGAGTTGAGACAAGCAGATGATGACTTGAACTTCCTGGTTGTCTGAAGAACCGCCTATGTAGGAATGCTGGCCCGTGATATGTTATGTAGGTGCAGCCTTCACCTAAACCACAGGTGATTGGCTATCGAAGTTTGTCAATCAACATTACGAAAGACTACTTTTTAACAGCCAAGTTTGTTTCACGTTACGAAATTGACGAAAGACATCCGATTGTAAGAAAGAAGTGGCTGTTGTTCGGTTCTTCTACATAGAAAAATGGTACAATTAAAATAGAACGTTAAAGATATATATATATTTACCTCGTAAAACGCCTGAACCATTTCTACCAACACCCACTGCTGACCGGACGCCATCTTTGTTTTCCTCTGCCTGAAACGTCATGAGGAATTTAATGACGCGCCCTTCTGATGACACCGCACTCAGGTTGTCGTCGACTGACAATTTTACAAAAATATAACTTAATTTAAATGCATACACTGTCTTTACAACATATATGAACAACTTCCTGTGTTTTTTCGATCTTTATTATTTCAACGATCTAAACAACCTTTCAAAACAAAAAATAACAATTTTCTCCTACATTATAAATGTAATTCCCAGCATTACATTTACATTTAGGACATTTAGCAGACGATTTTATCCAAAGTGAATTTGTCATAAGAAGTGCAACAATATATTGCTGTCGGTACCGACTGAAAAAAAGGGGCCCCAGTACAGAGCATTGAGGGACACCGGTGTCAAGCGTGCAAGGTTTGGACAAGGAGCCATTCCATGTTACCTGATCGGTGCGATTCGTCAGATAGGACGTGAACCAGGATGAGGCAGATTCAGCAATGCCAAGTTCGGCGAGAGTGGCGAGGAGGATCTGGTGGTTCTCCGTGTCAAATGCTGTGACGATCATAGGCTCTGGCAGCACGGAGGGATTCAGTCACCACGAGGAGAGCCGTCTCAGTGGAGTGTGCCTTCTTGAAGCCTGACTGGGGTGAGCAGGCCCGGTTCTAGCCCATCGGTCGCCCTAGGCAGGATTCCTTAAGCTCCCCTCCCCATTCCGATCGTCGAGGGGGGTGCTGGAGCGAGCATCCTTTGCAATTTTGCGCCCCCGATTCAGATTGTCAACGG
>OMLJ01122569.1:0-16362 GCA_900302595.1 Gadiculus argenteus | reverse complement strand
GCCCTGCTGATGAGGGTCAGGCAGGTTTTTATGTGAGAGATAGGAGGACAATTGGTTAGAGATAGCACGTTCCAGTGTTTTAGAAAGGAATGAAAGAAGAGATACCGGTCTGTAATTCTGGATGTTAAGCGTCAGCTGATCATCAATGGTTATAGATAAATACAATAAATAAAGCTACAAGTGTCGAAAAAAAACCTATTTTGAGGTCCCCCATCTCTTCTCATCACCTCATTTGGGATCTATCATCTACATCCATGATCAAGATGGAAGTAGGCCTATCTGGAGTAGTAGTAGTAATGTGATTGAAAATGCCAGACAACCATAAATAAAATGTATGGGCAGTGTGTCAGAGTGTGTTACTGTGATTATAATACAGTCAGGATTTTCTGAACCCAAGGACAAGATCTCCAGTCTGGGCCACAGTAACAGATTACCACGAGACACAAACACATAGTCAGTTACACACAATTATATAAACACACACAAAAAGATACACACATACAACTCACTCAAATTAACTGATTCGATTCCAACCAATATGTTATAAAGTGACACAAATCATCATTCTGAGTAGTAAATCGAAACCATTGAGAGTATTACTCTTATAATTCTGACAATTTTTCAATTATGGAATAATTACATAGAATCCTTAAAAAAAATTATATTATGGAATTATTAATCGCTGACATTCTTCTTTTTTATTACAATTCTCCCCTTTGCTTAGACAATTGTGATTAAAAAATACCTTCTCTTGTCACGTACTGTGCAAAATGTGCATAATTTATTTTAGGCATAGGATGTAAAAATGGTCAAAGTATAATTATCAGGGTAATAAGTTGTTTGCTAAAACATAAGGCCTATGTTTAACCATGGATTTTGTTCTGGCAGATTTGTACTTGTAACAATCTCTTTCAATGAGTGCCATCAACTCCATTAGAGAGACTAACCTACACAACATTATTCCAGAAAAATGTTGTTATTGGAGTGTTGAACAGGAAAGTAGTAAGTAATGATTATGAATTAAATTACCCTTCAGGTATAATTTTCTTTTATATAAACATTTCTTAAAGCAGTAATGTTCATAAAAAAGGTTTTAATGAATTAGAACATCATTTTTGAACATTTGAAACTAATTTTTCTTTGTGAGTACTATTGGCACAGTTACGACAACAACGATTACACATATCAACAGAATTACAAAAGTAAATATTTTGCAGAGTTTTCTTCTTCTATATTCAGCTTCTTTCTTTTTTAACAGGGAATCAAACCCAGGCGTGTAGAGATCTTCAAGCCAGTAATCCAAATCCTTGGCAGTCTTTTCTTCACCCTGTAAAACATTCATGTTTAAAGATGGACTGGCTTACACAGATGTTCGCTGAAAATGCAAGAATTTAGCTCACATGTGACGACGACTTTAAGTGAATCTAGAAATGTGGATTAACCAAACATGTTATGTTAGCATTTAAAATAACTCCAGCATACAGGTTCTGGAGAACCTACACTGGACATTCTTTTTAACAAAATTAAATGTATGCAATGGTGTTGTGGGTCATGCACCAATCCACAAACAACCCCCCGTTTCCACACATCCATTATATTTAGTTGAATCCAACCAATCACAGCCACTATCTATTCTATCTATTCCCATTTTTCTTCCTCACGGTACCATTATGGAGCCTGCCAGGTGGCCGTGGACGGAGTGCTGGTCGTACTCTTTTATGGTCCACGAGGGCTTGTATGGCTCAGGGTACTCTCGCTCTGGGGGTCTTGCATCTGTGTAAAGAGGGTTCCTCTTCACGTTTGGATTAAAGGTGACGGGAGTGATGTGTTTTTCCATGTATCTGTCAGCGAACACGACAGGAGTTCCCTCTGGGGAAGGAGATGAACGATCATGACGGCTGCTGACCGTTCCTTGCTCCCGCTGTAGAAAAGTTGTTTCAGCAGGCTGTTACTGCATTATTTAATAGTAGAAGTAGTAGTATTGTTTAATATTCCTTGTTTATGGACATCAAACCAATCCTATCATATGAAGACTTTCTAAATACATACAATACTACTAAACACTCTCCATACTCATTGTATGTGTGGACCTATGAATGATATTGAAATAATCAATCATCAAACCACATACCTGAGTGTATAGCCTATTTTGCCAATGTCTCTGACTGGTGATGGCCGCCCCAACCTGAAATACTCCATGGGTGATGGGTAGCTTCCTTACATCCAGCTGTAGAAACCTCTCTGGGTGGTTGCTGTTCGGTAGAACTGATATATCCATCCTCCATGCATCCTCCTCCTCACACCGCACAGACTTATTGTGGTATGTGTTGCATGTCTGACTCTGCAGAGTGTAACCTTCTAGTTGTGTAATAATTCATGGCCAGTTAGGTATTTGTAACACAGTATAACTTACAAGTAGGCGTGTATGCATGTGTGTGTGTCAGTGAGTGAGTGTAACCTAATCTGACCCCTTACACCCTGCCGTTAGAAAGCAACGGTGTCACGGATAGAAGTCAGGCAGAGGGATAGAAAGAGGAGTAGAAAGAGATTAGATAATGCACTAGCGCTAGCGGTTACTTCATTTGCCCTGTTTCAGTCAGTGGGCCAGAGGATTTTAAATATGGTAATGCAACACATAAACCCTCAGTGTTGGTGAATATATTTTAAACTATATGATGCAGATTTGTCAAAGAAAGATAGATTTGTTTCTCAAAACACATCAACATCAAGACAAACGAGGTCAAGAGGTGGAGATCACATCAAATAAGAGTGTCGCGTCTTATCTTACACACCGAACCTTACAGAATATCTTTATTTCATTTGCACCCAACAGTGATATTATTTACAAAATGAATACGTTTCCTGGTGTCTCGATCACTGTTCAATATGCGATGACTTAAAAGCAAATAGATACTATGCAAGTGTATAAAGGAGGTTACCATTACCATCACAGTAATAAATTCCCAACAGTGCTTACCTAGCCCACTTTTGTACCATTTTGGTTTCAGTACAGTACGGTAAAGTTAATCATGACAACAGCACGTGTTATACATTTATTAACAGGCCTGAGTCCGGAGCGCTGGTTTTGATAATGCTCTGGATTGCTTTGAACTGGGGATGCTCCTTGTCAGCGACCAGTTGCAGAAGCACAGACTCACTGGTGGTGATGATGACTCCAAGCTGGGCCATTCTCTGAGGAAAATAAACATGTTCAGAAAAGAGTGGCCGTGAACGGAAATCCAAAGCATTAAACTACTTGTTTTAGATGACAGGTGATGTAATGGGGTAGTATGTATCACTATAGCACTAATATGTAGTTTATTGAGTGTTCCTTAAATGCACATTGTTTATGTAGGGCACAATGTAAACATGGACTAAAATAGCCCTCTGTTGGTTAAATGCAAGTATTGCTGTCTGTTATTGCCAGTTTGAGGTTACTATTTACCAGGTAATGTCAATCAAACAAGCAAGGGATTTAAATGCAAAACATTTATTAGATTTTGATTCAGATGGGGCTCACACAATATTTAATATATAATAATATAATTTGCATATAATTATTTATATATTTATTACCTTTGAATCTGCTGCTTAAAGTTCAAATAAGCAAAAGCCTTACCTTTAAAGCAAACATCCGGTCCACCATGCTACGTGAGGAGGTGGAATCTGCCACGACGTGGACCTCGTATCCCCGGCCAATCAGATCCAGCGCTGTTTGTTGGACACACACGTGGGTCTTTATGGAAGAAACAAAATTTATTAATGGAGTTAACCTTAAAAAAAGTTCATGAGACAGGGATATTCTCATTACATATTCAAAAAAAATATTCTAGTAAAATATTATACTCATGTTATAACAATCAACACTTCATGTGTGGTGATCCGGAGCATACTTTATTTGTATTAATTTATCATAAAAGTAAACTTTTATTTAATAGAATATTCCTCTACTATGGACATACATGAAGGATGGAAGATAGAAGATAGGGGGGGGGTGCACAGAAATACCTTACCTCCACCCCGAACAAAACAGCTGCACGGATCTTTGGCAGTTCTGCCAAAACCTTTTCCACCTCAGGAAGGATCATGGAGAATTTGGTCTTGGGATAAACCAGTCTAGCAGCAGAGATGTCCAGCTCCGGGACGGTGCTCCCCAGACCTTTGGGGTACTGCTCCGATACGATGAGAGGGCTGCCTAAAAGGTGAGCTCCCTGGATCTGAGGAATGGAGCACCGCGTGAAGAAGGAAGGTACATGGTATAGAGATAGACAAAGTGTGGATACTGTATATGCTCTAATACTGGCCTTTATACCACGGTCTAGGTTACAAAGGCTGTTGGTTAAAAAGTGATATACTATACTTATAAAGAGGTTCCGGTCGAATTACCTAATGACAGTTGTAAATCACTGCGCTGGCTACGGAGACTAACAACGTTATTTCAATGCACATTTATTACAACGGACAGTTATTACCACGTCAAGACAGACAGTGAGTGCTTTTATCATTTATTTTAACATATTTGGTGAGTTTGATAACTTTGAAGACTGAGATGCAGCACAACTAATCAACCGCTGCGGTCGAGACTCTCTGGTCACGTTGCTTGACAGCGCCTGTAGACGGGAGTTAGTCCGCTCAGCTGGGACTTGAAGTCACAGCTGAACTCTATTAATATTATTGATATCATAGGGTTAATAATTGATTTAATATGTATTTATTTTGTAAGTGACCATGGTATAAGCGGGATCATGCCCTTCGATGTGTCCATTATCAGAAATAATTGGACTTCCTCCGCTTCGCGTCGGACGGTTCACGCCTCCGCGTCGTCCCAATTATTATCCCTTAGTATTCAATTAGTGGCCGGTCTCTAACATTGGCCGGGTCTCACTGTCAGCAGGCCGGCCTCTAATGGAGTTTTTATTGTTGTTGTTATTATTATTAGAACCAACGTTTTTAAATGTCTAATTGAAACCAAAAATATACAGATGAGAGACTGTTTAGCTCATTAGAAAGCCACCAGAGCACTTAAAATATCGCTATAACGTTACGAATCAAAATGCAAAAGACCTGAACTCCTGAAGGAATATGAAATGCACAATATTATAAATAGCCTACTTTTATTATTTTAGAAATACAAAATGATGAGAAATATATTAGGCGGTTAGATTGATCAAAGTCAAAAGCTCCCGCAAACTTGCGATCTTCTGGGCAGGCCTCAACATTCTGCTTGTGATAGTAACATGGCAGCACCACAGGGGGGCGATGTCTGCTAACGAATCCAAGCCACGGTATAGCTTCAAGCTATAGCAATCACCTCGCTCTTGACTCTCGCACTCGCTTGACTCTCGGTAGACACAAAATCTCATTTTTATTAATTCTACTGGTAGTCCGTTTTCCTCAAATAGAAACAGAAGAGGCATGTCTCTAACATTGGCCTCCTTCCAATAAAGGCCTGGGCCGCGATGCGCTGGAGTCAAATAAAGAACCGGGCCTCTATTAGAGCATATACGGTATATCAACACAATATTTAGCCTTATACATCACATTGTTAATAACTTATCTTTCCTATTTGTGACTCTCCACTGGAAGAACATACCAGTCTCTGTCCCACACTGAGGATGTCCTCAAAGTACTTGATAGCAGGACGAAATCTTTCCTGCATATCACAACAAAAGAATGCTGTGGTGTCTGGAGTAAGGTTGCCCAGTGGTGTCCCCTTGGGAAGAAAGACACAACGATTATTACACACTAGGTCCAATTGTTGCTTTTTTGGGTCAGATTTTCAGTTGTAAAGGTATAGGTTGTATAGAAGCCATATATATATATATAGTTACCTTACCTATATTTCAATATACTTTAAGAATATATTTTATTTTAATAAACGTCATGATAATTTGATAATATTTATGCATACTTTTCCACATAATACAAAAACAACTGTTCGGAAAATCCTTGTTATGAAAAGCTCTTAAACAAACCATGTCGGTATGATGTCTCCTTACCTCTGATTGTAAAGGCACTAGTCGTAGCCTGGCTTGATTCAAGATGGTAAAACCTTTAGGAAAATCAATGTATTGTCCCCATTCATCAGAGTATATCTGAATGATGAATTTACGAAGGACATCGATATGATGTCCATACACGGACACAAATGTTTCATTAAGCACTTCATATCCAGAACCCGAAGGTACTGTGGTGGGACGGGAAAAGGTAGAAAATGATAACAAAACTTGAACTTCGCTGCTCGGGTCGGCCATGACGGAAATGCAATAGTGTGCTGCGTTCAAGTTCAATTAGGAACTTCCATAGCCGTTCGTAATTATGGCGTTACGTGTAATAAAACGTGTAATAATAAGAATTTGGTCAGAATGGGCGCGAGAGCAAATCAATTAGGCTACAATGAAACAAGATGTTACTAATTTTAAATAGTAAAAAATATATATAATAATATGGTCAGAATGGGCGTGAGAGCAAATCAATTAGGCTACAATGAAACAAGATGTTACTAATTTTAAATAGTAAAAAATATATATAATAATAATAAATAATAATGTATTGGTGTCGCTTTCGGACGGATACATTGCAGAATAAATTACCCTGAAATGGGTTGCTAAATAAACTTTGAGGTATAATATACCTGGGCGTCACTACTGGTTTATTGTTTTCACGTATATTCCACGGAAGTTAGGGAGCGACGTGAATGGGGTTATGATCATTGGTGACGTGTGAACTAATCTAAGGAAACGGATCGTTGCCTTGATTTTCCAGGATTTAAAAATTGTTGGAACAATTTTGGATATTGTTAGTTCATAATTCAACACAATAACATATGTACAGTATTGCTTTTTACATGTTATAGTGGAAATGTTACACAATATTCCATACGCCTTTAACTGCCAGTCGGAGATTTAGAGGCGGTGTCCCGTATTGACCAATCACCGCCGGGGATATTCAGAAGTTCACTTTGACCTGGATTTCATTATTTCTTGCAGGCCATTCATAACTCCCCTCTTTCAACCATGCAGCGCTGCCTCACGGCCACCATCGCACTGCACAGGGCTTTTCGACACAAAACTTTTTCCATCCATTGCAAGCATACTGCAGCCATGTCAACCCTTCTGATTAACCAGCCAAAGTACGCCTGGCTGAAAGAGCTGGGTTTGGCCGAGGACAACAACGGTGTTTACCATGGGACCTGGGGGGGACAAGGAGAGGTAAGTCAAAGAGATTCCGGACGGTCCAAATATAGATTAGCCAAGGCTAGCCATGCACAGGTGGCTGCGGTTGCCTTCTAACAACAGCCACGTTGATTTTTGAATATGCCAAAGACATGCATGTAGTCTACTTAGTTACGAGCATAGGATGTGTCACAAAGTCTTTAATTTGACTGCTATCCCATAAAACATGTGACCATGAAACCGTGCCTACCGTGCTAGTGTCTGTTTAGTAGTATTGCGTTGTATCAGAATTAAAATGAATAGTAAACCAGTGAATCGCAAAATATATTTATATATGCATAAATGCATTTTTTGCATAAAATACATTTGCACTGAACATAAAAATTCAAACTTATTTTTGAAACTTTTCAATGTACTTTGTTGTAGAGTCAATACGTTTTGGTCTCATGTTAAATCTTGTTTTCTACGTTACTTCAAGGTCATTACATCATACTGTCCTGCCAACAATGAGCCCATCGCTAGAGTACGGCAGGTAAATGTCCTCATTTAACTTTTAATTTTGTGTAAAGAGCAATGTACACTTCACTCATGACCACTTCACTCATGACCACCCTACAATTCCAATAGATTGTATTGGGTATGAAGAAAATGTTTTGTAATATTTTCAAAAGTATCACTCTAACTTATTAAAGAATGTGTATAGTTTTGCAACATTGCAATCCTCCAGAGCCCGGTTAAGGACCCACTAACCACAAAAGACTAAAATGCAACAAATTATTAACATGGCAAAGGACACTCACTGGAACACATTTTCTTTTTGTGAAGGCAACCCTCAGTGAATACGAAGAAGCAGTTCAGAAGTCGAAGGAAGCTTGGAAAGTGTGGGCAGACGTAAGTTGAGATTGGTTTGTATATATATGTGTGTACTGTACATATAATGTAACTTTAAATATATAATTTTCTCTGGCAGATTCCCGCTCCAAAAAGAGGAGAGATTGTAAGACAAATCGGAGATGCACTTCGGAAGAAGATTGATGTTCTTGGACGCTTGGTAATTTTCACTATATAATTGTTCCATAATTAAGGATATCGATTTCTTTAACGGCATGAAGTCAGTGGTTAAAATGTTTTATATTCTTTGAAAGTGGAGAAAAAATGCTGCTTTTGGTTTTGCCATTTGTGGAGGGCATGGTAGATAGGGTTAGGTCGTTAGTATGTCTAACCCATACTCTGTTGAGCGCATGCTGTGATTCCTGTTACAGCATGTTACAGCAGTTTTGCTGCTTCCTTGACATTGCAGTCATTAATTGTCCTGCATGATAATAACCACTGTCTTTCTCCATTATAATCCTGTATAATCTATATAAATTGAGGTTAATTCAGTTTTTTTATTTAAAGATATAATTATACTATTAACATGATCATAGTGTTGTTCAAGCAGTGATTCGATCTCACTGTTAAAACTGCTATCAAAGTACACAGGAACTTTCTGAAGCACACACAAGGGGATGTAGGCCCAAGCTGGATGTAGACACAAGAGTTGCAAACAATTTGACATAACTTCAAATAACATAATATTTCCAGTGCAAGGGGCCGCACCAAAACACGTTTTATATGGCTCTTTGAAACAAGGGCATGGTTAAGAATTATTGGCTATACTGCTAAGAGGGAACATGTTGATTACACATTTGGATCATTGGGAAAAAAACAACACCCATCATTTGTTTATTATATATATCTAATTTTTTTTATAGGTTTCCTTGGAAATGGGCAAAATCTACGTTGAGGGAGTAGGGGAGGTGCAGGAATACGTAGACGTCTGTGATTATGCTGTCGGACTGTCTAGAATGATCGGTGGACCCATTCTCCCCTCAGAAAGTAAGTTCCTGATCGTCTTAATTATAAAACACAAGTAAAGGGAGCTGTAATCTAATATAATGAGCAAAAACATATGTGGATCTGTTTTGCGGTACATTTGTCTTGGGAATGCTGGTGTACTGTCCAGTGTTTTCTTGTGAGTGACGGAACACCTGGTGAACCTAAGCCTCTGTAATTGCATAGAGGATACATTTATTAAATACCTTTTTCCTCAGACAAACCTATTTTCTCATAGGGTTGTTGTAGCTTGTAAAAAGTGAAGTGACACAAAAGGGTTCTCAACCATTGAATAAGCCAACGTTGTGATGTTTACTATAATTTGCTGTGATGCAGCAGTCGCTTTAGAACACTGTACAAATAATTACAAACCTTATTTTTGAATTCCTTCAGGACCAGGTCATGCCCTGCTTGAGCAGTGGAACCCTGTGGGTCTGGTGGGCATCATCACCGCATTCAACTTCCCTGTGGCGGTTTACGGCTGGAACAACGCTCTTGCTCTCATCTGTGGAAACGTCTGTCTATGGTAAGATCCCTGATTTCTTTCCCTCTTTACCATAGGTAGACCACAGACTAATGTGGTCGGTACATAAACAAAAAAGTTGTACCTTTTTTGGTGTCATGAATTTGACCAAAAATGATAATTAGCGGTCCATTAGAAGTCACTTTTCTAGTCAGGTTTATTTTCCTTGCCCTTAATTGTTTAACTGTCAAAGGGCTTCACGGGCCACATTTCACCCCTAGTCTTAAGCCCTCTAAACTCTAAAGGACACAAAATAACTTGACTCCCATTGGTGATTCTATGCCCCAACCTGTGCTCCATATAATGATGTGTTTTCCTTTGTAGGAAGGGAGCCCCATCCACACCACTCACTAGTGTGGCTGTGACCAAGTAAGTTTACCTTCCTTACTTAAATGTTCATAAATGTATTTTATTGAAATGCATTATTGTGAATAAGAACATCTCGGCTTAATTTGCAAGGTGAAAGAGCTGCTTACAAAACGGCAGCCACATCTTCATAGGCTGTGCCACCTCACCCATGAGAGAACGCTCCTCGGTTGGTGTCAGTGGCGTGGGCCAGTGTTTTTGTGGCATATAGTTTAACATGCTTCAACTCTGTCTCTTACTGTTCACCAGGATTGTAGCGGAGGTGCTGGAGCACAACAGCCTCCCCGGGGCCATCTGCTCCCTGACGTGCGGCGGGGCTGACGTTGGGTGAGGATGGGGTCTGGATGCTGTGAATACACCTGCACTTTAGATCGACCAGACAGTGTAGTTTGAGAGCACCATCACCGAGATGAAGTCCACTAACTGGTTGCTTGCGATGCAATGGAACCAGTTGCTGAAACAATATCGCAGAAACGTAACATTGTCTCGTGCCTTCTCGACTCGTAGTACTGAAGACCAGGGCTGAACATTTCTTTTAGAAGACATTGCAGTGTTTAAAAATGTCCCCCATTCTATTACGTTCAGTCGATTTTTTTTTTCTTCTTCTTTTTTTTTTAATATATATATTTTTAAAGTTTTTGCTTCCCCATGAAACCAACCTGCTGTAACCCTTTTCTGCAGCACTGCCATGGCAAAGGATGAGCGTGTGAATCTGCTGTCGTTCACCGGCAGTACTCATGTTGGAAAGATGGTGGGCATGATGGTGCAAGAGAGGTTCGGTGAGTTGTATTTTATTTTGTCTTGATAAGAAGAAAATCCGTAATTGTCTTATTATTCCAACTCACATTTCTGTCTGATGTGTAGGTCGTCAGTTACTGGAGCTCGGTGGGAACAATGCCATCATTGGTAAGCGCTTTAAATAAATTATGTGTGTGGTGTGTGTGTGTGTGTGTGTGTCGGGCATATCTCGCTGACGGTTAGTCAGACTGACCTAAGATTTTGGATGTGGCTTGCCCATGGCACGAAGTTGTGCATCCTCGATTTTGAAGATTTTTTTGCCTGCGTTTTTCAAAAGTTAGGTTGTGGCAGTGTATTGTTTCCAAGGGACCGCTTTTAGGGAAGCTCCGCCCCATATGATTGTGTGATAGGCTACACCTGGTTGATAGACATGGAAAGTGGGGGCTCCGCCCCATATCATTGTGTTATAATGCGCTCTGGATTTCCAAGTAAGTGGATTTAGCTTACCTATCTTAGAGTTTTAAAGTGTGCTTTTGAGATACTATCCGAATATTCATTGTTAAGCCCTTTCTTCGGTATCAGTTTGTTCCATTCAAATTGTAAAAATAAAACTTTATTAACTGAACACTAAGCAACGCGGTCGCGGACATGGGAAAAATACATACTTCCTACAGGCACTGCACTGTAATTATATTTTACAATAATGATTAATGTAACAGTAATGTTACTTGTTGGGTGATTGATCTTCAGACAGCAGGTCACATCTGAGGTGAAAGTAGTTATTTTTAACTGTTGATGACTTGTGTTCATTGATTCTCGTTCCTGTGACGGAGACAATATCCATCGTCAGTCTACGATTCAACATAAAAAATGGAAAGTAATACGTGTGTGTGTGTGTGTGTTTCTGTTTCAGTATTTGAGGATGCTGATCTCAACCTGGTGGTGCCCTCTGCTGTGTTTGCGTCGGTGGGAACGGCCGGACAGCGTTGCACCACAACAAGGAGACTGGTCAGTTATTTTGGTCTATGAAGACGTGTAGTGACTTCCAACATCTCAGACGGTTGCACTTGCTCTTTGTGGACCCTGCATAAAGTTATTCCTCTGTGTACCTGAATTTGAAGCAGCAGGTCTTTGTGTCTCAAACGGCTCGGTTCACGTAACACGTAACACTTTGCAATTTGTAAACACATTCCTCGACCTTCGTAGATTCTGCACGAGAGCGTCCATGACACAGTGGTGGAGAGAATCGCCAAGGCCTACAAGCAAGTTCGCATCGGGGATCCTTGGGATGGTACGTCCATTGAAATTCAGTGAATGAGCATTTTATTCGAAAGTGGTCGTTCCACAGCAAAATGACGTTGGTCCTGTTGTTCTGCAGCCACCACCATGTATGGCCCACTGCACACCAAGCAGGCAGTGGAGCAGTACCTGGGGGCCGTGGAGAAGGCCAAAGAGCAGGGAGGCACTGTAGTGTGTGGAGGAAAGGTAAGGGCGGGTTGCTCCTAGTAGGGGAAACTTGTGGGAGATTTGATGAATTGACACAAATGTTTGACTTTTCTCGTGGTTTCAGAGGAAAGCACTTCGATCTGCACTGAATCCTAATTGTCGTTTTGACTTCAGGCAATGAAAAATATAGTATACCTCAGATACTATATTTTAAATGATAGATTCTGTACCATTTAATACAAAGTAACAATGCATTTTTGTTATGTGTGGGAAAAAAATTTAATGAAATAAAACCATTCCCAATTGAGGATGTGATCTTATTTTCTTTTTCTTTTCAAGGTGATCGATCGTCCTGGCAACTACGTTGAACCCACTATTATCACCGGACTGGCCCATGACGCCCCCATCGTTCACACCGAAACCTTTGTTCCCATCCTCTATGTCCTCAAGTTTAAGGTACATTCAACCTAAAGACCATTAAGCATGCTTATTGTGAATAGCATGGCAAATGCAAACAAAAAAATCTCTTTTTGCAAACAAAAAAATATTTTTTTCTTTTTGGCATTTAGTGACATGTGAGCAGGTTCTGCAGGAATATGCCATAATTTATTATTTTCTTATGATTTTGAGGGGACCTTATTTAACCCTAGAACAGACAGTGTTGTAAATAGTAAATTACCTTTTTTTTATTCTTTGGGTTTTTTGGTCCATGAAGGAGGCAGATGTTTTGGTATGTAACTATGTTGTCTGTATAGGAGGAGGAGGAGGCCTTTGGCTGGAACAATGAGGTGAAACAAGGCCTATCCAGCAGCATCTTCACCAAAGATATGGGAAGGGTGTTCCGCTGGCTGGGGTAAGAACTCGTGCAAAGTTAACAAAAACAATCATAAGTGTTCATGGTGCAATTGATGGTGCCATGGTGCCATCAATTTTGAACACAACTTGTATATAATCTATGATGTTGTTTGTCATATTAAGGGTATGACAATCAGCTGCCATTTTTTCATCCTCTATTAACCCTTAAGTCTGGGTATTTGGAAAAACGTTATTGAACTGTAGTTCTTAAAGTGGGTTCCTGTCCTCCCTCCAGACCAAAGGGATCAGACTGCGGCATCGTGAACGTCAACATTCCCACGAGCGGAGCCGAGATCGGAGGGGCTTTCGGTAGGTCATCATTTCTGCTCGTCGTTTGATCTAGAGCGGTTACCAAGGTTAACCCCTCATAACACTCATGACCCCGGTCTGCTTCTAGGTGGGGAGAAACACACAGGAGGGGGCAGAGAGTCGGGCAGTGACTCCTGGAAGCAGTACATGAGGCGCTCGACGTGGTGAGTGAGCCGAGAAAACCGCTGTGCTGTTTTTTTTTTTTTACATGGCGTGTTTTATTTGTCTTTGGGTGACGGGCTGTTTTTAAAGTGGTTTCTCATCCCCAGACTTCTGTTACCCCAAATAGCAAGGAGTACATTTTTCACATAATTTAAGATGTGCCAAGATAATGGGGTTATGTCTTACAAACACAATGAAACATGCCAAGTAGTTTTGTTTCATTTGTCACATGCCTCCTGGAACTTAGTGGTTCAAATGAGAACTTTTTCATTCCAGCACGATCAACTACAGCAAGGAGCTTCCTCTGGCCCAAGGCATCAAGTTTGAATGAGGAACCCAGGCAACTGTCACCTTCACAAAACCCAAGTGCAAAACTACAATTGTCCCGTTTTTCTTCGAGAATATATTTTGTCCCTAAAATCTATTTTTATTGTTAAACAAAACTAGACTGGCAGTGAACACTATTTGAAGCTTGTGTCTGAAAGTTCACCATTCATTTATGTCAACCATGTATATAAATCTGAATATTCTTACATGACAATGTTTTTACTGTGGGTGCCCCTAGAATCAACTAGGTTACGACTTCTACCAACTGAGATTATCAGGGACGCATTAGATGTCTGTTCCAGCATAATGCTGTCTGTTCCAATACATGTTAGGATCTTAGTCATGCGGAAGACCAGTCTTAAGGTATCTGCTTGGACTCGCACTTTTGAGCAGTGATCCAGAGAAGTCCCTGTGAGGCCAGCTGTGTTGCAGTGCTTCCTACCCGTTACATTAAAACTCTTATCACCTGCAATCCAATTTTCTTTTTTCATTGTATCAAGACATTAAAATCATTAAGCACTTTGAATTAAAAGTTGTCCAAGTGGCTAAATGACTTGATTATATGGAGCAGTTTGGATAGTTGCACAATGAGTTATCCTGTTTTAAATAGGGTTTCATCCAATGTCCAGATATTTTAAATTAGCAACAAGCTCTGAATTAACTCTTATGGCAAGCATGTTGAGTCTGGTAATTTAGTGCTGTGAATCATTAAGTATACAACCAGACCAACATTGGTGATTGTACCCAAAGTTGGTTAAGCTGCCTGATCAGAACCCTATCCTGATTTCCATTATTGAATACATTAGAATACCCACATTCAAAATGCTATGAGTTAAATGTCATTTTAATCTTCTGTAGGCAGATTTAAACTATTTAAACTCTTAAATTTGACTTGACAGGAATTTAGTGTTGACTGCTTTACTTTTACACTGACATTTCCAAATAGGACATGATTAAAGGTATCAGCGATTCTAGGCCGACACAAATGATCACTAATCTTTCCTCATGATTCTCTAGCTGTATGCCCCATAAGCGGGTCGTCAAAAACATGTCTCTAAGCAGCCTATGCCGAGATCGTACACAACAAATGGTTCTACCAACCACTGAAAACAAATGAATAGTATTCCAACCAATCACCGACAAGGGGTGGGTGTTGTGGGGTTTTGCGCTGCGTTCATGAGTTTTTACTGGATGCCCAAAACACAGAAGGGGGGGGGGCGAGCTGGCTGTTTGGGATCTCGCTTCAAATACCAACAGAAGTGACGTCACCCAACATGGCTGATACAACCTTTAAGCTATTCATAAGCCTACATATACATCATGGTTAAGGGAAGACGAAGTTCTGATGATTACATTTGATACTCACTAAAGACACTTATTTTAAATCGGGTTTATTAAAACTTGAAACAGTGTGCTCTACAAAAAACAGACTACATGTGTGTGCGTGTTTGTGTTAACTTCAATAAAGACAAAGCAAATGCACTAAACTGGTTTGGCATTGTCACCAAAAAAAACAAAAACAGGTATCACACAGGGATATAGAAAACTGGTGTGTTGTGGCAGAACGGGGCCCAACATCAGCCGCTGCTGGTGGTGGTGGTGTCTTTACATGATGGAGCAGCCTCGCCTGGTGGCCTGGGGCTCCCCCTGCAGAGGACGGAGCAGAACAACATCAGAACCAACACAAGCACGTGGAACAGGTTATCACACGCACACGTGAGCAGGCACATGATTGGCTCAAGGGCAAGGTGTAAGATTTACGGACTCTTGTATTTGTGTGTCAGACGACCATAACATAATGTAGATTTTTTTTTTTTTTTAACTGGTTGGTTATATTTAGAATGTAATGATTCATTCATATTCCACCGCTCAAAAGCCACGATGAGCACCTATTGAAGCTTGAAAGACGCTTGTGATAAACTACGTTCTTCCTACCTGTTGGTGGAAGAGGTCCTCCTCGATGACCTCGACGTCTTCATCGTATTCCTCCTGCTCCATGGCAGCGTTGAACGTGGTGGATCTCCTGGCCACCTCCTACACACACACACACAAATGCAGTGTTTTTAAACATTGCGGTGGATTTAGGGTAACCCGCAGAACAAGGGAAACTCTTATTCGTCAGTGACAAGGACACTATTTTGTGCATGGCTCATTAATTGAAGGTAACTGCTGTTGACTCCCATGTGTTGGGATGAATCAAAGGTTAGGACCTCACCTCTCCCTCAGAGTTGGTCAGCACCACGCAGATGTCCTGTCCCCCGGCCCACGACCCCTGGCCCTTCCACACCAGGTCTGTCGGGGGGTTTGCACTCACACCTGCATCAGACGCCCACAGCTGGACACGGCACAGCAGAATCACACCGCTTAATCATTGAGTTCAGTTCATATGCATTTGGCATGATAGAACTGACGGTAAGAAAGGTCCAAATGTGCATGAGAAATAGGGACAGACGTTTTTTGATATAGTTCAAACGTTTCATCCTTCAAATATGCTCTTGACATGCTAATGCTTAAAGTTAAATTCGGGTGAAAATGGACCCCAGGGTGTTTTGCGACATGAAGACCCATAAAATAAGCCATCCAGAC
>OMLJ01122561.1:0-13154 GCA_900302595.1 Gadiculus argenteus | reverse complement strand
TATGTATATAAAAAATGGAAAAAACAAGGACATCAAAACACTGTAAAATCAATACAAAGATTGCGTGTTGTTATTGACGTTGAATGTTGTGGGTTTTTCATTTGTAAATTGCATCCGTCTAAAGTGGCGAAATACACGGCGGGCGTCTATCTAGCGCAATAAATCATCTCTACTCCTCATAGTCCAGAATGGTGGCAGGTTTGGGACATCGAGCTGGAGTTGAATGAAATAGGTGGAACGTAGGCTTGGAGAGGATCCTGAATTATGGTGTTATCCCGGTATACTGAAAAGCAATTTCCGGTATTTTTCTTCCGATGAGCTATATGCGCCAGATAACAGTCCTTGGAGGAAGAATAATTCAAATATAATAACAATGACTAGGAGAATACATACACAATGACACTAGGAGAAGTATTAAGTATTATTTATGGGCTGCTAAACCTATGTAACCGAATGTCCCACCCACTCTCTCTCTCTTTCGCCAATAACGCTCATTTGGAGCATCCCGTTCCAGGCGTTCCGTCGTTCGATGAGAACGGTTAGGAGAAACCGTTTGGTATGTTCCGCTCCTCCCCTACTCTACGTCTTAGAAATGGTAGTTTCTATTAGAAGGTCAAATGACTCTGCATGTCGGCAACTGTCAGACTACAACAATCCATCCCTGATAAACACCACACGACCAAACAAGACAAGAGAAGCTGGCTCCTGAATATGTTTGCAAACTGAACTTATACCCATCGGCCGTACGACACTACTACGTAAAAGTAAGTACCCGCGTTGAAAAAGCTGTGATCATGTGTAGTTTCTCTATCGATGCACACACTCGTCTTGTCCGGCTTGTCGGGCTCTGTTGTGGAGATCTACTTTTTCAAGTGTTCATATATATTTTATTCTGAAATAAAACACGTTGCCTCAAACGCCGCTCAGTGTTTCTGCAAGGTGGAAGGACGCAGTGTACTGCATGCTGCTTCTCCACAGTGCTCGCCTATAACGGAATTTGAAAAGTACACATTTGTCAGATAACGTGAGAGCAGGGTAACAGGATATTTTAAAAGGAACGAGCATATGACTTTTACAAACACATCTTTCTCTCTTTCTCCCATACTACTATGTTGCATTACGTTTGGTTGGTGGTGGTTCTATCTGTGCTTTAGGAAAGTGCCAACCTCAGCAACTAGACATCTCGGAGTTGGGAATGAAGATTAATTAAATGAGTCATCACTGTTGCCCAAGACGCATCCCAGCAGAGTAGCCTTTAGTCAATTACAGGATTGCATCGCACGTATGAATACCCTTTAAGTTGCAGACAGCGCATCTTCTGGCTGTTAAATGGGAGAGCAAGGACCACTTAATAGCTTATTACGGACATTAACTTTTTACTGAAGCCATGGACAGGTCAGCAAGTATGTAGGAAGCCAAGATGATAAGGTGTACGATCGCACTTTAAGTTTACCCGGGAAATGTCGCACTTACAATTCCAGTAGAATCAACATATAGACAGAAACCCTGCAATTAGTGATCCAAAAATAAATAAAAACCTTTCATGAAACCCTTAAGTTATAGTAGAGTAGTACTAGTACAAGCACCCACAGTTGGTCCTACAGAGCCAATACAATGTAATATCAGAAAAGTGAAATATTTAATATAACTATACTTTATCTACAGGAAGAAATGTATGGATTGGTTAACAGAGTCTGTGAGACATTCAGTGGATATAATACAACCTTCTTGTGTTTGTTCAAGGTCAAAAGTTTGTTCAAGGTCATAATTTAGAGCTGGAAGAAGTAACTCCAACCAATGAGGTTAGAATCCTTTATATCCACTTAAACCTAATATCCACTTAATACCCAACTGGTTGCAGGTAATAACCATACAACTGCTGAACAGCCCCTGCTTTGTTTGTGCACAAAAAAAAAAATCGTATTAACAACCAGCTTAAACTTTGAAGGCAGTATGATTTGATTTTAGATGGTTGTTAAATGCACACATGAATACACACCGAGGCTGCTGGCTTCAGTGGTAGTATCTCATTACGCGGGCTAACTGATTAAAATTATACCTCTCCTCCTGCTTATTCAGTGGTTGCCGTGTCCTACTGATTATTGCATTGCGGTTCATATTGATAATGCTAAACCGTTATTTGAAGTAATTCCTCCTATTTAAAAACAATGATTTGGGCATTTCTATCAAAATTAATTTGTCAGCATACGAATTGCACATAAAGAATAGCTCGGATTTGACAAATGTGCTTATGATTATATATTGTGTGTTTAGTCTTTTATATGTGCTGTTGCTTATAACCCACTGCTATCAGTGCTAGACTCCTCTGTCATGTAACCACCCAGTGCTGGAACAGCTGCATTCAGTCTCATCTCTCTGTACACTCATTAATGAGCACAGAGCTTCCAGGTAGGCCAGAGTACCCTCTCACTACCGAGGGGAATACAGAAAAAGCACAGAATCCCACTGTAATACCTCCCCTCACTTGTTGCCGGGCAGACTACTACAGATGCCATAATGATGTGGGGCTGCTGTGTTGAATTCTCAGCCTTTAATATTCATGTGTTATATGAAATTCCATTGATTATGTCACAAGATAATCTGTAAAATTGCTGGTGTTCAATTAAAATGTATTCTCCAAAATGTAATATAACTTGAGAATGTTTTGAAAATGATTATTTTCATAAATGTTTTCAATTTGCATATACAATGGTGGGATTCCGGCAGCATTCACACTGAAACTCAATACATTTCCTACTCCATCACTCCGCTTTTTACATTATATATGCACGACATGGAGGTTTATTCGAATTAAGCTAAATTTCAACTTGAAGTTTTGACAGCACATCAAATTGATGAATAATCTATGCCTAACACGTTTAGAAAGACTGTCAGAGATGATGGCTTCTAAATGCATATTTACAGATATGCAGGAAAACAGGAATCTCCAATATAGTTGAAGGCAGAGTAGTTCGACCAAGGCCTTCGTTTGGTTTCGGTACAACATGTAAACATTCATTAGAGCCAACATATCCGTGATATTTCCTAGAACGGTGGAATAAATCAAAAATGCCATGTCCCACATTCTTCCTGATTAGAGTTGGATGAAATGATTTTGATTAACTATCTCTACAGCCACTTTGATATGAGAATATGTTATGTCTCACCTAATTATCTACTATGCATAACTTATTTGTTTATATTTGCCAGTGATTGTAGTTATTGTTTTTCTTAAAACAAACCATGCACTGCATTGTGTATATAGATATGATACAATTGATCAATACAATGCTGTTAAACCTCAGCACTCTGAATGCACTTCACAGTAATATTATGTATTTTATGCGTACATCTTTCTACTTCAGTCCAAAGGGTTTACAGTACACACTTCTAGTAAAACATTTATGAAATGCAATGCAGTTTCTTTTTTAATAGAGAGGGAGATAGACAGAAGCCTGCCCAGATCTACAAGAAAGCAATTACGTAATGACAAGTCCTGTGACATAGTGATTTATTGCACTCTGTTGGGATTCCAGGTATCCATCTGGAAGTCCTTCCACGAAATGAAATGAAATGACATTATTGTTTATAGGCTCGTTCTGTCTCTCTATCCCCCATCCCCTCTTGATTGTTAGCCTTGTTGGTGATGAGTGGCCAAAAGTTTCAATCCAGTTTGATTTGCAAGGGTTTGCTGTGGACATAGCATGATATTCCACCTATGCTTTTACCATGCCTGTCTGAAATACCCCAATGTGGAAGCGAATACTTTCCTACCCATTGAATAAGACTTTTAACCTGCTCTGAGTCATGTGTTTCATCTGCCTTCAAACTATGTTGAAGCTCAAATTAGTTGAAATGGTGGAGGGACACACCCACAATTCTCACAGGGAGATACAACCAAACACATGCATGTTATTCACAGTCAGTTCCTTGCTAATGTAGCAGTCTGAGCCGGGGTCCTTAGCAGATTTACATGCGTAGACCTAAAGTACACGACGTCATGGGACTGGCAGTGGATTAGAGAGGATTTGCCTTGGTAAGCTACAGTATCCTAGCCCATTGACCCTCTCGGCTGAATACCTCCCTCTTCCCACCCTACCCCTCCACAGCCACAACAGTATAGTACGTATCGCCACTGCCTACATCGCCTGTCTGATCTTAATCCAAGTGACCGATTGTTAAGGTAAAGGCTATTGTTTTTGTTGTTGTTGTTGTGGTTGAATAAATACTCATTTTGTGTTTTCGACTACTGGGGTAAGGTTGGTCGAGTGGTGAGGGGTGTTGACTCCTGGCTTAAAGTTGTTGGATTCAAATCCCAACATCCAGTCTACTGCTCATTCGTTACATGAATTTAAAAACATGTATACGGTATGTTTCTGCTGACATTGAAATGGTCATCCCTTTTGAACCCATTTACATTTTGTTTTAATCGTGTTAATCTGCATTCGTCTACTGCTTGTGATATTGTTACATTGTCTAATTTGGCTTCAGTGGAGAATCAATTGTATGTGATCCTCCTCATGGACAAATTAAGAAAAGTCATGTTTTATGGGCATTAGTCTCTGTCAGCCAAACATTATTAAGTGACGTGATGTGACTCAGCAGAGAAATGTCCCTAACCAGCATGCATACCCATAACTTAAACTGACAGCATTCTCGCTGCTGTACATACCTTGCCAAGAGCCAGTACTCTGGAAAAGCTGAAGTTTCCTCTTTTCACCACCTTCCACAGAGCCCATGCACACAGAGACGTTGGGACACATTAAGGGATAAAAATAGACGTGCCTGGGAAGGTAGAGAGACAGAGTTATCTGAGGTAAGCGGTTCACTCTGTTTCAAATCAGCATCCATCGCTGCTTGTCATAGCCTCCCTCTTACTATAGTGCTAGTCATAGCATCACAGCTGAATAATGTACAAGGGGTACGGGAATAACTGGCACAGGAATAGTGATCCATTTCATTATTTATTTCATGCTTTTGCTTTTATTGGTCAAGAGTTAAACGCAACCATAACTTTATGATTGTTCTAATAAGTTGGCCTATTATAGCATAAAGAAACAACAAAACTCAGTATCTAAAATACTTCCATCCATAGGATGTATCTTTTTATTTACTGATACGTTGTGTACGTCCTTTAACATTTTTTTAAATAATATTACACAAAGTATTGAGGCCAGAGGATAATTCATCAACAAGCCAATATGCCATGTGTTGGTTCGTACATCGTCTTTTTTATGTTTTCCCATGGAGTTTTTGACCAAAGCTTTTAAATCAAGGCTTCGATAATCTTCAGCACTCTGCTGATAAAAGCATTGAGAGACACGTTGTCACTGGTTCACTCAAGTAAGTTTTCACTTACTTGATACTGAGAATCACAATTTTTCAGACTGAAAATAGGTCTTTAACATTTTAACTTGAAGGATTGGTGTACCTTATCAACAAAATAAAAAAAAATAAAGGTTTTGAAATTAAATTCTGGAATATGAAAATGACTTTCAAGATCTCTTGGAGATCACCATATTCAAGAATCAAGATTCAATGTTCTACAACCAGTTTATCTAAAAGCATTACACACACCAGTAAACAGTTAATTCCTTATTGAAAAGTTAATGCGCCAGAAATGCACATTGCAATTACATTTTAATTACTGTCAATGCTGTTTTGCTGTATTGTTTGTTTGCACACTGCAATTACATTTTAATTACTGTCAATGCTGTTTTGCTGTATTGTTTGTGTGGGTATAGAAGGAAGATGTTTGGTAATTAAAAGTTATTGCAGTTTGAAATTCTGCTGCCTTCACTTTATGAGATTATCCACACATACTCCAAACCAATTTTTTTATTAATATTACAGAGAATTTTAAGTGATGTTCACCAAACCAAGAGTGAAAGGTTAACCAATATCCAATCTAAATAAAAAAGAATAATATCAAATAAATCAATTTCTAGCTTTTTTTATTTGGTAGTAAGGGTGCGTTTATTAAACGTGAACGTTTGTCTGAGTGAGTAAAAATATACATTGGTACTAAACGACTATCTGTGTAATAAATTATTAATTTTATTATATATATTTATTATTTAAACAATTTCACAAATAAATCAAGGAAAGAATGCGTTTTCCACCATTTATTCCGCTGTATATTTGCACTCCCAAAAGTTATATTTGCACTCGATATCTCGCGCGTCATGTAATAACTATATACACACTCTGTGAGTGTCTTGTCTTAATAAAGTCCTGGACTTTATTGTGTTTTCATCAATTGTATTTGATGTCTTTTTTTGTTTGATACAATTGAATACATAAAAATAAAAAATAAATTAAAAAAATGTAACCCTACTGTACCGAAAAACATACCGAACCGTGACTTATATAATAATATTGTCGGAAGCAGGTTTGGTAGCACACGTATGTATTTATTCACAAATCTTTATGTCCAACACATCCATTCTGCTCTTCCTGTGACACAAGGCATCGGTGCAATTTACATTTAGATGTCTCTGTTTGCACAGCCAGTTGCTCTTATCCGGGGCAACCCAACAATGACACAATTGACCTCGGCCAGGTATATTGCAGTGTGTCAGCCGAGAGAGGCTGATATGATTCTCCTGTGTAGATAACAGGCACGCATCGTCGCCATTAGGAGAGCGCAAATATGAGCGTCAAAAATGACTGAGAGGGTGTTTACCCGTTGCCCAGTAATTGACTGATCATTTGCATAATGGCATTGTGCTTCCTGCCAGGCTAATGTGACCCCTATTAGTTCAGCGTGTGTGCGTGCGTGTGTGTGTGTGTGTGTGTGTGTGTGTGTGTATGTATGGACACAGACCAAGGAAAGCCATTGGTGCTGGGGGAAATAAGAGTGGTGTAAACAAGGCTGAGGTGGCGTCCGTGGGGCAGGACAACAGGGGGAGAGAAGCGAGGCAGAAGGAGGGGAAACGATGGGAGGCTGATGAGTCATATCACTGCAGTAGTCTCGGCGCCCATTGAAATGCCACTGCAGGTGGGGACTTTTCAAAGTGGTTCATTCATGTAAAAGATCCTTCTTTAGTCTGGATTTTCACCCATTTCTAGAGGCTCATCACCTCGCCTATAGGAGGGAAGTGTAACTTTTGTTCTGCAGCTGAATTCTTTGATTGAGTTTGATTGTTTGGCAGACAACCTCTTCTGCTGTGTTTCAGCTTCTTGTTAGTGACGCGCGTGCTTCCTGGGCTAACGATGCTGTTTCATAAAAAAAATTTTTTTTAATCATTCCAATTTACATTCTGGATTTAATCCTAGAAAATCAAATCCACTGCTGACATCCCTAACCAGGTTTGTCTCTGGACATGGTCATGCATAAACCCATGGGCAACTCGGAATACAAATTTGAAGTTAAAAACGTTGAAACTTTCATAAAATAAACGAAACCAAGTGCATCGCCTGTGGTGTGGGGTAGAGCTGTCACAGATGTTGTACTAGATCCAGACCTAGTTTGTCTTCTGTTAGGATTCATGTTATTCCATAGCAGTGAGGCCTGCTTCAGACCCTGTTTCTTTAGGTAGCAGTTTCTCATCAGAACCAAAACTAATACTGAGCCATTGCGATAGCTACGGTCCTTGTGTCTTTCTGAAAGGTTCAACCCAATCCATTACATGCTTGGATGCTGATAGTGTTTGTCAGTATGGTCTGCCCTACTAGAGACAATTAGTCTGAAACACAAGGCACGATTAATGGAGCTTGGCAAGGGAAACACATAGGATCCATGTTTTTTTCTCTCATCTTTTTACCGTGGAGGTGGCAAGAACACCACATCCATTCATGTCAGGAAGGGCTGCTTCCCCTGAAAATGAGATGGAGAAGTACAGGTGAGCATCCTGTCCCTAGAAGCCATTGGCACACCAGAAAGCCATCTCAAACGCCTCTCAAAGACCTGAGATGGTTAATTATAGTATATAATTATAGTATATAAATAAGTATATATAATATAGTTATTTACTTATTTATTAAATATACAATGAGCGCCTCTGAAAGATTTTCCATCAATGTTCCTTACCTTCAAGTTGTCCATCCTTTTACTGTTCTAAAAAGAATCCTAAAAAAATAATAGTGTATTCGGTTAGATTGCAGCACCCTGCCATCCAACCAAAATTGTCCCTGTATAAACGTTACCAA
The DNA here is from genome assembly GCA_900302595.1 of Gadiculus argenteus. NCBI lineage: Eukaryota > Metazoa > Chordata > Actinopteri > Gadiformes > Gadidae > Gadiculus > Gadiculus argenteus. Next base: position 5,003 of record OMLJ01122561.1, on the reverse strand, counting down.
AAAGAACTCATTCGTTTGTTGAAATCTTGAAGGGTTTTTGTTTCCAGGCAAGTGCGGGGGTTTGCTATAGAGGCTGTCCACATAATCATTTTAAATCCCTGCAACACTGTGACGAATGGTAGAATGAGCCACATTTTGGAAGACTGAAATTGTCTGACTATGAAAATGTGTTTCTGTGAAACCCCCACCCTCCGGGCGCCCCACATTTCCTTCAGATTAGAAAACCGTTTGTTTCATGAAATAGTTTGTAATGAGTACTTTTATTTCTTTTTTTATTTATCTCTCCTACTCTCTCTCTCTCTCTCTCTCTCTCTCTCTCTCTCTCTCTCTCTCTCTCTCTGTTTACTTGTAGCTTTGAAGGGTTTGCTTTCTGCTGTTTACTCATTACACATTACATCATAATGGGAATAGTTAATATGATGCAGATGTAGGTCAGGCCTCTTCCAACACTGCACAGAAGCCACGGCGAATGAGGTCACATTCAGGCAGTCGACATCTGACAGTGCACACAACTTGATATTGTCTGATGGGACAGCTTTGCCTTTTGCCCTGACAGCACCTGACCTATGCTCGCCCAGCGGCTTTGCATTGTTTTGTTGACTAATCCTTAATCCAAGCCATTTTCATATTATCAAACGTATGTCATTCTTTGGACCTACTTCTGTAATGTGAACATAACTTAACAGGGGAGATGAGGTCATATTTGCTCAAACTCTCTCCCATTAAATAACGGTTAGGGTCAGGGCTGTCCAATGTGGTTAGTGTCGTGAAAACACAACATTTGTTTGAGCAGGTTTCAGCTCATCATTGTAGAAGAGCTACTTCAATGAAAATAAGACCAGTCGGATGAATTAAGTATAATAGTGAAACTATTTATTACAGAAGGAATTTGAATCAATACCTCTCACTTTTTGTTATGGAGGTGCTTTCTCATGACTCATTACTGAGTTTAGACCACTTTTCGGAACCTGCTTTTCTCAGAATGGTCGCTGAGAATCTTAACTATATTTGTGGCATAAAACATCTACGCTTTGTAGGTGAGTGACAACCTTTGATGACTGTGTTTTCCACACTTATTTTCATTCATATAGAATACAGGCAATTATTTTATTTTAGGATTATATTTTCATATGGGAGAAATGTACTGTATTTTAATATGACATTGTATAACATAATTATGTTATACTATGACATAGTATAACATAATTTTATATTTCATTTTAAACATACAGTACATTTCTCCCATATTGGCCCCTCCCACTTTACACTAACCCTAATAGTCCAATGTTACCTGACTCACTTTACATTGTTAGTCTTAACACTAGGGCTGCATATCCCTCTTTATAGATTGTTTTCAGAGGGCGATGAGCAAGTGGTTCGGGTCAGCTGAGGTGGTCTCAGACACAGGGGCCGGCACGTGCACGTTGGTTCCTTGGTTTTGGGGCAAATGGTAGAAGGGGCCCAGCAAGTGGTTTTAATCACTCTGGTCTCCTTCTCCCCTTCTCCCCTTCCCTCCCTCCCTCTCTCCCTGTGACCCTCCACTCAGCTCATTATAGACACAGGGGGGTGGATGGAGGGGTTGAGGAGGCATAGGCCTCCACATTAATTATTGAGCCCTGTCTTCTTTTCCTCCAACTCTAGCACTGGTTCTAATAACCTTTACATGAAAGAGCCTGCATTGACTCCCGCCGGAGTCAACACTGGGAGCTATTATATATATATATATATATATATATTAGCACCCCCTATCGCCTATTGACAATTACTTCGGGGAGCATGTTCCTCCCTCAGCCCGCGTACACACCCATTCATTTATCCGTGAGTATGGGCGGCCGGTGGATTACATGGCGGTCAATGAGAGTGGGGAGGAAAGTCCTCCTCTGAGAGGGTGGGACTAGCTAAGGAATCTGAATCACCAACAGGCCAATAATAAGGAGTCCTGGCAGGGCTATGAACCAATAAGCAGGAGCCCTGGCTGTGGAGCAGCGGGAGGGGTTATCCCCTGAAGTCTAGGCTATGAGAACCAACAAACACGCTCAGTCCTTCGTCTCGTTTCCACAGAGCGGTGCGCCACGTGTTCGTTGCGGTACAGTGCGGCTCTGTTATATATTATATTGGTGTTTCCATTGAGTGGTGCGGTTCGGTGTGGCTCGGTTCTCTTATATTGGCGTTTCCACTGCCAACAGTTGGGCAAGGTCCCGTAATAAACGCGCTGAGCCTGCCTAATTTTGGACACTCCTCCATTGGGTTATCAAGCCGTCTGAAAGGGTGGCGAAAACATGGAGCTACACACGCCGTTATTCTGAAATCACTTAAAAAATGTCCCGTTTGGTATGACCAGGTCACTGATATCTTTGCAACACAAACAGCGAGGAGGATTGAATTAATCTATACATTAAGTCCCGAATTCTAATTGGCTTAACACCATGACCAACATTCTGAAACATCCATTAAAGGTGGCAAACAAATGCCCTGTGAGTCGTTTTGGTGAACAAAATGCTCTGATGGTCCTGTTTTCTCTGATTGGCTAACAGCACTGTCCGTCACAGTAATACCAATTCAACTTACGGAGAACGGGAGAGAGACGGAGAGAGGGAGAACGAGAGAGAGAGAGACAGAGGGAGAGAGAGATAACCACTGGGCTCCTTGTGGGTTTCTGGTTATTGAATACATAGAAGAGCTGCCTTGGGGCACCGTGTCCGGGGGGCCGTGCCCCGATCGCCATGCACCGGCCGAGTACCCGGACTCTGGCGGAGCCGTGATGCACGGCAGCCACGGGGCACAGCTCCCGGGTGCAGTGCAGGGGCCCCCGTGCCCTGTGCCCCCGGCCGGGGCACGGACACCGGGGGACCACGACCGCAGGGACCGGCTGCCCTGCACTGCACCCGGGAGCTCAGCTGATATGCCACTGATCTATATTCTGTACAGGCTCGGACTGGCAATCTGTACAACCGGGCCCGGTGGGCTGGTGCCCCACCCCTCCGTTGACAATCAGAACGGGGGGCAAAACCAGAGTAGGCCTACGTGTCTCCTACGTGTTTTGTGGAAAAAGTCCAGGGCCTTTTTTTTCCCCAGTCGGACCCTGCACTGATAGGGGCTATGTGTACGATTGTTATTGCATAATTTGCTTTAAATTCACAATGTGTTGTACAACAGGTTGTTATTGGACTTAACAAATGAGACCTTGCTGGCTCTCTGCAGTTTGTAGAACAGCCTGTGGGTTGATTTATTTGAATCCGGCCTGTGAACTTTTTTCATAACTTTTTAATTTGAAAGTTTATTCAAGATTATATCCAACACATGTTAATGATTATAATTGTTTCAACCCATTGTTTCAACCCAACTATGCTCTTAAAGGTCCCATGGCATGAAAATCTCACTCTATGAGGTTTTCGAACATTAATATGAGTTCCCCTAGCCTGCCTATGCTCCACAAGTAGCTAGAAATCACGTTAGGTGTAAAACAAGCAGTAGGTATCTTGCTCCATCTTTGAAAAAAGGAAAGTGTAAACGCGCCGATTTGAGATCTTTCCCCTTATTTCGTAATAAGGGGAAATGTTACCTCCCCTTTCTCTGCTTTGCCCGCCCAGAGAAGTTGGCCTGCCAATGAGACAATGAGCTACGACCGTCACATGTGTGTGTGTTACACACACTGTTGTACACAAGTGTTGTACTTCACTCCTTTATTATTTGGATAACTGCTCTGCTGTTGGTGTCATGGCGAATAACACACTACAGCTACACCATAACGCAAGAAAGCTTGTATTTGGTGAAAAGACTATAAAGCTGCTTTCACACCGCTGCGCGGCAACTCGCCGCCTCCATTAATTTCAATGAGGGAAGGGAGGCAGAGGGGAGGCGGTTACAAAAGCGGCTGTTGGACCAGGCAGCGGTTGCCGCCCACTTCAATGCGCACAGATATTGCCCGATTTTGTCCTACCGCTCAGCTTTCCCTGTGTTGAAACTTTCGACGTCAGTTAGCCGCTTTTAAAAACGCCGGGGGGTGAAGGTGTTTAGCGTCTTGCGGCTGCGATGGACAGACGGCCAACCAACATTCTGAAACATCCATTTACATCCACATTTGCCTCAAACAATGTATGTTAGGCTTACAGCCCATGTAAATAGTTGTGAAATAATGTTCTTGTTCCTTTATTAGTTTGTTACTCTGACCATTCTGGTTGATATTGTGAAAAGGATGTTAGTGAATGATTCAGAGCATGGTGCATTTTAAATGGCATCACTTTTAAATGGCATCACTTTCATTTTTCTTAAAACAATTGGAACTGAAAATAACAACCAATAGCTTCAGTCATAGTGGAAAAAAATAGGTCCAATGATAGGCACAGAATTTTTATTTAGTTTTAAAAATCAAGAGTAGGCCTGATTTTACTCATTGGCTTTGCATCCTTTCCTTTGGCCCTTGTAGTCCAAGACATGCTGCCCACCAGCTTTTAAAGTACAATGCTGCCACTGGTGGATTTGTATACATTTTATTCACATAATTATCCCTCCCTGCTAGTTTGTAGTTTACCAAAACACCCTGAAACAACTTGAGTCTCACATACTTATTCCACGATACGCCACTGACAATGCAAGCAGGCCAATGGCAACCAAGTGTGCAGTCCTTCTTCCCTCACTTTAAAAACCACCAGCCACCACTGACACCTATATATAAGCATCCATAAAATAGCATGCCATGGGACCTTTAAAGGGACACTGTAATGTTTTAAGTAATTTATTACCTCAAATCAACGTTGTCATTCATAAATAAGTCCTCATTGGTGTAAATGATCTCTGCCAACAATCTCACTTATTCTCCTCAGTGCAGAATCACTTCTCTGTATCTACATAGGGCGGGTAGGTCTATGAACTGCCGAGAGGGACAAAAAGCACTACGTGGCATACGTGACATGTTGTTGTCATAGCTTCTTGAATCTTGGCACATACCTCCTGCCGTAGTTTCAACAGGTTGCAACGCACATTTGAAAACGCGAGGTGCTAGC
>OMLJ01122552.1:5201-21251 GCA_900302595.1 Gadiculus argenteus | reverse complement strand
GCCTGAAATAAAGCCTGAAAGATCATTGTAAATATTCACTACACACAACTAGAAAAATCAATATGTTACAGCCAAATTTTTTTTTAATAAATGAAGTATGCTTCTTTTTTTATCATGGCCAGTGCCACAGCGACCTTCAAATAAACGTCTTACACTAAATATGATAATGGACCCAATCTAGATCTACAACTAGTAGATCTAGATGCTTCTCCAAGCTTCGCGACTTTTCTTCACTTCTGTCAAGTGTTTGCATCAGTGTTGTTACTTCTGTGGCACATTAGTTTAACCTTCAAAGTAAAAGCAGCTAAAATAGAAACGACAATATGTATACACTTTTATTATTTAAATAAAGACGAATTGTATTAAAAACAATAATAATAAAAAAATACACTGTGTTTTTTATTTTGACCCGTATTTATTAATACAAACATTGAAAGTAGAACCTTTACTGTAAACCGAAGAGGAACCCAATGTGCACGCGTGTCCGCTCTCTGTCTTAGCTTTCAGGGTTGCCAGATTGGGTTAGATTTCCCTGCCCAATCTGGCAACCCTGCTAGCTTCTCTCTGTTCTCTTGTTGACAGGAGGACACCCAGAGCTGCTGGAGTCGCCGATTCAGGCGTCAGATCGTCCATGGCTCGTAGCGACCAGGGTGAATACTATCGCAGATCTAGGATAGTATGCTCTGCTGGGGCTGAGCCGTGACGTGAGGGTGAAGATAACAGTTTTTTTGACTGTGTGCTGGCAGGGACATGCCATTAAGCTGCAGCTAATGGTAGCTAGCTGTGTTAACCCGCTGGGCTCACCTACTGCAACAGGTAACGTTCATGTACCACCTGCTGGGATGCCGCCTTCAAACCCACTCGGAGGTTCGGGACCTCTTACGTGTCTTTTACGTCAACCTTCTCTTCTTCTGGAATAAGAGCGTTCAGGAAAACGGCCCTCAGTAGTAGTGGGTTAGGGTTATGCCGCGTTCACACCGAAAGCAAAAGCGACACCCATTCTAACGAGGCGGCGCGCCTCCATACAAAGTCAACGTATAGACGCGTTCCATGCCGCCTGGAACGCGTCTTTAGAATGGGTGTTAGGTTCGCCTCTTAATGCTTTGCTGCAGGTTCACTTTACTCTCTCGATGTAATGACAGCGAAATGGGACAGCCGTTGTTGTGACACCAACTCGTAGACTCGGGTAGCTAAAAAAAAACTCCGACTCCAGAGAGTGTTAAAAGCACTTTCCTCCGAGAAGAAGTTCCGAACCTCCGAAGCTCCCGGAAATTCCGACCGTTTTGAAGGCGGCATTGCGCCGTCAGTGAACTTGGTAGCACATGTCCACTTCACTGGTCTGGTGGGAAGGGCTGTTGTGGTTGTGGTGGTGGGTGAACTAACTGAGACCACTGTACTGCAGCCAACTTAAGTGAAATACGTAATGGATAACGCCTCCGCGTCGTCCAATTATTTCTGATAATGGACACATCGAAGGGCATTATCCCGCTTATACCATGGTCACTTACGAAATAAAAACATTAAATCAATTATTAATACTATAATTGAATAGTTAAAATCGTGAGGTTTTTTTTGTTTTTTTTAGAGTTAGCCCGCCTGAGCGGACTAACTCTCGTTGTCATTGCAACGGGGCCAGAGAGACTCGACCGCAGCGGTTGATCAGTTGTGCTGCAGCTTAGTCTTCAACGTTATCAAACTCACCAAATGTGTATGGAATAATGGGCTTCTGGGACTTGGTACAAGTGAAAACATGCTTTTAGTGCCCTTCAGCACAAGGGACCAAACGTGTTTGTTAGCTTTGGGAGGTTTAGTAACGGTGGATAGTCACACAAGGAGAATTCATCAGTTGTACCTTTTATCTCGTTATTATGATCTTAACATGTCATATTGCCCAATGCTACATAGAAGATCAATAGCCACTGTTGATCTTTTGTGACTACAAAATAAGGCTGCATCCAGCTTTTAAATGCATAAGCCACTTAAAGTGTGTGTTTTCTTTCCAGAGAATCGGATACTCGGTTGGTGTGGATAGCCGACGGACAGAAGGACAATGCTGTGTTGGGGCAATGCTTCCTATGGGCAATTGGGTTTGGGCGGAATTGACGAGGAGATAGTCATAGAGCCTCGTAAATGTGACTTCTTTCACGGGAAGCAGGTGTGTGACGTGGGCTGTGGCCGAAGACACACGACTGTATTGCTGGAAGATGGGACTGTTTACACATTTGGCTGCAATGACCTGGGTCAGCTAGGACACGATAAGTCGAGAAAAAAGCCAGGTTGGTTGAACCGATGAAACCTCTAGTTACAAAATTCAGTTGTGTATGCATTTTGGCTAAGATTTGTGTTGTCTATTAGAACAGGTAGTGGCCTTGGATGCACAGAACATTGTGGCGGTGTCCTGTGGAGAGTCCCATACTCTTGCATTGAATGACAAGGGACAGGTTTTCTCCTGGGGACTGGGCTCTGATGGGCAACTGGGTCTTAATAACTTTGAAGAATGTGTCCGTGTGCCAAGGTAATCTCATTTGTTCTCATAAAAATCTCATAAAGCCATTATTTAATGTTTTGTTTGCTCCTTTATCACAGTAACATTTGATCATGCATTGATATTACACCCTTTTCCCCAGCATGGAAACTACTTTATTCTGTGTAAGATAATATTTGTATAATAATACTTTTTTCTTTCCTTTTTAAAATTCAAGAAACATCAAGAGTTTATCAGACGTACAAATTACTCAGGTAGCCTGTGGATACTGGCATTCCCATGCTCTTTCAAAAGGTAAGAGTGGCCATTTACACCATCAGGTTATTCTCTCCTGTACATTTATAATTGACTCACTGTTGTTTATTTCCTCTATCTACCTCACATTATGTTTTATGTCTAGCCGGCCAAGTCTTTTCCTGGGGTCAGAATCGATATGGACAGCTGGGGCTTGGAACGGACAGGCAAGGCCTTCCCACACCCCAACACGTGCAGTCTTTACAGGGCATTCCCTTTTCCCAGGTCACGGCAGGAGGCGCCCACAGCTTTGCCCTGACCCAGTCTGGAGCAGTGTTTGGTTGGGGCCGCAACAAGTTCGGACAACTGGGCCTCAACGATAACAATGGTATGAGGGCAAGCCAAACCACTTACAGTATCTAAAGGCGCAGGACGAGTGAATCAATCTGCTTCTTTATGACCAAACTAATCTTCTAAAGGTTGGTTTCAGATCGACACAGCCCGACCTTGCTGAAGTCCTTGAGATCCCAGAGGGTCATATACGTCTGCTGTGGAGAGGACCACACAGCCGCACTGACCAAGGTGAGCACTGCTTTGGTAGAAGTGTGTCGTCTTCAGTGAGGCTGAGTGCAAAGAGTGATGCCATGTTTTTATATGGTTAATGAATGTTTTTGAAGATGGATTTCTCCTCATTATGCGTCTGTACCTTAAGAATTGATACATTTCTCTGTCCTCGCGTTTTGTCATTCATCAAGAAGTTTCCTGGTTTGGTTTGAATCTCTACAGAAAGTCCCCTCTCTTTTTTTCTTGTGAAGGTGTTACATAATGCAATCCTTTCATACCTGTAACATAACAGGGGTTGTGTTGGATTGCAGGAAGGAGGTGTGTTTACGTTTGGAGCAGGAGGTTATGGACAACTTGGACACAATTCTACGAATCATGAGATCAACCCCAGGAAAGTGTTTGAGCTGATGGGAAATGAAGTCACACAGATCGCATGCGGAAGGTAAAAGCCCAATCATGCATTTCATTTGCATGTTGCTACATGAGCTATTCCTGCCAATTGTTTTGTGTGAGTCATGAGCTCAGCCAAAATAATAGGTTAAAACCAGTCAGAGCAGTGTAGATTGAAAGTAAGGGTCTAGGATTTCCCAATCCTTATCTTCTATGATTCACAGCTTCAGGAAATATATTATTATTGAAAAAAAGTAACTTTAGTCTTTAGTGTGCTTACATTATTGCAATCAGTTGATTTATCACTTAAAAAAAGCCATCTTATACACACTTATGTTTTTCATAAGTTTTCATTTTGAATCGAATCCTCACCTTAAGATTTGAAATCAAATTGATTCTTAAGATTCACACCCTTCATTGAAAGCCTCTGAAATAAATCAAACAAATATCGGTTAGGTGTAAAAAGTGTGTTTTCGTCTTCACCTCTTCAAGGCAACACACTCTGGCGTTCATTCCTTCCACTGGGAAGATGGACTCATTCGGCCTCGGAGGGAACGGGCAGCTCGGGACACGCTCCACTTGCAACAGGAAAAGCCCGGCCCCTGTGAAGGGTTCCTGGGCCGACACGAACGGCCCAACCTCCACAGATGAAGGTGATTACAGGGGTTAATGGTAAACCATCCCGGCAGGTGAATTAGTTCGATAGGTTGGTGCATGCACTTCAATTACCTGAAGCTCCAGGCAGAGAGGTAATTGGTTGTTTTTTGTGGGCTTGTGTATTTGTTTTGCAGGCACAAAGCAGGCATACTGTGTGAAGAGGATCTATGCAGGCGGGGATCAGAGCTTCGCTCACTACGACTCTTCTGATTTGTACAACAATTTTACAGTTGTATGTTCACCATATTTTTATGATTAATACGTTTATATATGTGTCATAAGCCGTGTACCGACCAGGCATACTTTTCCTGCTATGAGGTTTTGTGGGTGCGGTTTGGAGAGAGGATCCGCCCCTCAGGACTCTTACAGGGGCTCAGAAAGTCCTCCAGCACAGGTGGTACTTTTCTGAGCCACTCGTAGCTCGTTGACGCTCCGTTAGCAAGCCTCTCAGACTTCCCTGTGGTGTGTACGAGACGACAAGGGGAGCTAATGCGTGGGCGTAGCCAAAAAAAAAAGCCTGGGACTGAAAAAGTCCTGGTCGGTATGCGGCTATAGACCTTTATAGACTCTAAGTGTATTCATATTTTTTCATACGTCCTAGGACCGCAAGAGCCCAGACAATGGGAGGATAAAGAATGGGAGTACGACAATTTGCACACTGACCTCTCAGCTAATACAAAAATGGCTGAGTCTGTCACCTGGAAGACTCCCACAGGAGACCTCCAAGTAAGACCTCAGTCAAACAGACCTCACCTGTTCTACTCCGCTAACCCGATGTGACAGACTATGTCTATGTGGTTCCATTCTAATATTTCTTCTTTCTTTGGTTTAAATCTCCCACCTCCTATAGTGAAATTGACCTGGTGTTCTCCTCAGCAAGTTGCCTCAATGGATCCTTTTTGGCTGCAAGGTAATCACATTAATATAATGTTCAAAACAATGCAGTTCAGTAGGTTGTTGAACATTTCGATTCAAAGTAATGTGTTCTTGATTCTGAGAGGATGTGGATTTACATAACGGTTGTGTCTGCGGATGCCAAATGGCTCTGTTCTCCACAGCCATCCGGACCACTACACCACCAGCAGTAAATGTTCTGGGGTGGATATGAACATGGCCCGGCTCATGTATCACAAACTGATCCAGCCAGACCACCCAGAGTTAGCTCAGCAGGTGAGCTCGGACCTAATGCATGCTTTTTAGTTTTGGTTATTCATTTTATTCCCTTGTTGTTTTTTGTCCCCTATATCGAGGTCTCTTTCATCACTTTCATCATCTGTATTGACATGGCGATGCATGCCTTCACATTTGTATTTGATTTATTTAGATTTTGTAAATTTACAGCTGTTTGTGGTGCCTGCACAGGATGGACTCCCCCCAGTATTATAAATGAATAATGGCGAGTACCGTATATGCTCCAATATAGGCCCGGTTCTTTATTTGACTCAAGCGAATCGCAGCCCAGGCCTTTATTGGAAGGAGGCCAATATTAGAGCATATACGGTAGTTGCATTTAATCTTTCTTGTGCAAAAGAGGCTCTAAAAGTGAGTGGCTTACTCTAAAATGTAAGAGGAAAAAAAGATACTGTTAAGATTAATCATGGATGAAAATATTTTTTTGCTAGAACTAATAATAGTTATTATGGAACAAATGTCCAAAACCCAGAAATAAACCCATCATCACCTCCTCCAAGCAATACACCATTTCAATCATTCACCCTAAAGTATTGTGGTTTATGGTTAAGTTGGCAAAACTAGTCATTTTCATTCTAGACTTTAGAGGCAATTAGATGTAGGGCATTAAAAAAACCATTTAGGAGTCTGGTTACTCGCTGTACTTCAATCGCCTCGTTCTCCTCTCCTGTCCTATCAGGTCGCAGCGAGTCTGGAGAAGAACCTGATCCCCAGGTTAGGCTCCTCGCCCCCGGACATCGAGGCCTTGAGGCTCTACCTGACCCTGCCAGAGTGTCCTCTGTTCAGGGACCCCAGCACGTACGTCACCCTGGCCATCCCCTTCGCCAAGGCCCTCATCAGCCTGAAAGACGCACCTCTGAAGGTCCTGGGTAGGTCCATGGAAACAACGTTTGGCTTCTCTTATTTCTTCACTGACTTTATTCCAAACTTTTGCCAGCAACATTCTCAAGCACCGTATTTTGTTTTGTTTTTTTTATTCCAGGGAGATGGTGGTCAGCCTTAGATCCCACGGTCTTCCAGAGGCTGGTGGGGCTGTACAAGGAGGTGGTGGTGTATCTGCTGAAGATGCACAAAGTGGGCATCCCCCAGTCGGAGCAGAGGATCTTCACCTGCTTCCTGCACACGTCACTCCGGCTCCTGGAGATCCTGCACGCGGTGGGCGTCAGAAAACAAATCTGCATTCATACCGTGTACGACTGGTGTGTCCTGTTTTTAGCAGCACCCCGTCTTTAGAAGCTGAATGATGTTTTACGTTACTCTCAGGTCAGCGAGAGGGCGGGACACATCATCCAGTATGATAAGTTCTACATCCACGAGTTGGATGACTTGATAGACATTAGAAATGACTACGTGACGTGGATCCAGCAGCAGATGTTTCCCCAGGTGAGACTTTTTATAACTAATTCTTTAAAACACCAGGGCAGGACCTGTTCAAAATGTGCACTTTCGAAACAGGCTAATGCTTGGACTCTGTTATTGCTGCTTGCAGCATTTTCGAGCACCGCTCATCCAAACAAGGGGGATTTAACCCCCTTGGTTTTACAACGGCAACTTGAAATAAGATGGGGAAATTGCCGGGCGTGCCAAGCCGTGACTGAACCGGCTTGGCAGTGTAAAATGGCCTATACATAGACACCTTCCATTTTTGTAAAGTTGACCATTGCATTGTAACCTGTCCCGTAACTATTTCATGTTTCATTTTTAGCATGACCAGTTATATGGTATATTTCACCTTAACATGTTGTTTTATGTCCACGATTCATTTTGATGACTGATGTATTTGTGTCTCGTATCCACAGGGTCACGAGGGCTCGGTCACCCTCTGCAGATATCCTTTTGTATTTGACGCCCAGGCCAAGACAACCCTGCTTCAGACTGACGCTGTCATACAAATGCAGGTAACCAACCCTACCTGTAGGACATTTGCTGTAGTACCACGAGTGAGATGATGGCTATGGTTAATGTGTGGTGCATGCTGTCACTAGATGGCAGTGGACCAGGCCCAGAGGCAGAATTACAGCTCCATGTTCATGCCAGTGGTGGAGTCCGTGAACCCCTGTCTCATCCTTATTGTCCGGAGGGAAAACATTGTGGAGGACACCATGGAGGTCCTGCGGAAGTCCAAGAACGTGGACTACAAGAAGCCCCTGAAGGTGCGATAGGGGGTGACTTGAGTTACATGGCAAAAGGTTTTTTGCCATATTCAGTTGTATGAAAGTAGAATTAATACAATTATTCAATACTAATTTTTGACTGAGATTGAGAAAGGGAGAAAAGTGAGAGTGATGAATTGACTCATATTTGCAAGTACTTTGCTTACTTTTGATACATCATTTTAAAATGAAACTTAACCCACATAAAAGTGTTAGAAACCACGCCAAGTAGGTTTCTAACGCTACCTACTTGTTAAATGGCAAAAGGTTTTTTTGCCATATAACATAGAGAGAGAGAGAGAGAGAGATGGGACTGAAAAGCTAAGTTTGGCAGCAGTGGCCTCCGCCTGCTACAAATATTCGTTTCAAAACCGAATGCTTTGAAACGAATATTCAAAGCTTAAAATGACGTATTCAGGCCAGTCCTAGCGCATGGGGATAACATCAATGTGTTGATGGTGTTCTGATCGGGTGGCAGGTCATCTTTGTGGGAGAGGAGGCGGTCGACGCGGGCGGTGTAAGGAAAGAGTTCTTCCTTCTCATCATGAGGGAGCTGCTGGACCCTAAGTATGGAATGTTTCGTTACCACGAGGAGTCCAGGCTCATCTGGTTCTCGAATAAGGTAAACATTGGAAAAACAAAGCGAGATCTGGCTATAATATAATATCTATAATATCTTGATTTTAGACCACTGGGATAATTGGCCTTATTGATTGAATTAGTAACTGATACACCACACCCTCTGTACACAAACACATGTAAATCATTGGTTCCTTGCAGACGTTTGAGGACATTGACCTGTTTCACCTCATCGGTGTCATCTGCGGCCTCGCCATCTACAACCTGACTATCGTGGAGCTCAATTTCCCAGTGGCCCTTTACAAGAAGCTGCTGAAGAGAAACCCAACCCTGGACGACCTGAAGGAGATGATGCCGGATGTGGGACGGTAAGGTCACAGAACCAGCCCTTGTTTCTGGACTTCTTGTACCTTCTTTTTTTTTTTACCCATTTTTACCAATTTTCTCAAAGTTGACTCACGATCCTCTTTTTTTGGGCGATGTAGGAGAGAACAGTATTCTTAATGCACCCATTCTCTTATTTCCCTTTACACCAGGAGTCTGCAGCATCTCCTGGACTACACAGAAGATGACCTTGAGGACACGTTCTGTCTAAACTTCACTGTAGGTTAAACGCCTAGGTTTACAGTGAAATTATTCTATTATACAATTATTCTCTATCGGTATTTCTTGAAGCCCAGTTGAAAATGGCAAACGTACTACTTTTCAGGTCACAGAGGAAAACTTTGGGGCAACTGAAGTATTGGAACTCGTTCCCAACGGGGAGGATATCAATGTTAATAAATCAAACAGGTAAAGGCCCACACTTTGCATTCTTTCCATTTGCTAGATGTCTACAGTGCAAATGTACATGGATGTGTACATCCATAGAATTTCTGACATAAGGTTTAATTAAAAATGCCTTCATTAGACCGCCCCTATTTTGTGAATGCTGATTTACTGCCATCTAAATGACTTCTATTTCATCTCTTCTGGATAATGAGTAAGAATTATAGCACAAAGAATTTCACTCTCCAGAATGAGCGTGTTAAATTGTTCTGCATATTGGACAATAACCCACTTTGACTTTGATCCAATCTATTTGGCCAATGATTCATTCACTTTATTTCCTCTTCTGCTCACAGGCAGGATTTTGTCCAGGCGTACGTGGACTACGTGTTCAACCGGTCCGTAGCGCCGCTGTTTGAGTCCTTCCATGCAGGGTTCCATAAAGTGTGTGGAGGGAAGGTCCTGGAGCTCTTCCAGCCCAATGAACTCCAAGCCATGGTCATTGGCAACACCAACTATGACTGGAAAGAACTTGAAAGGGTATCAAACACAACTATCACTTTTTTCTTGGACATTTTGAAATATAACTGACTTTTTTTTTTTTAAACATCTATGATTTATTATTTCTGTATATTGTTTGAATAGTTTTATAGTACAATACTTGGCATGGTTTCTAACGCTTTTATGTGGGTTAAGTTGATCATTATCATTTTAAAATGATGTATCAAAAGCAAGCAAAGTACTTGCAAATATGAGTCAATTCATCACTCTCACTTTTCTCCCTTTCTCAACCTCAATGAGTATTGAATAATTGTATTAATTCTACTTTCAGACGACTGAATACAAAGGCGAATACTGGGCAGAACATCCTACCATCAAGTTTTTTTGGGATGTATTCCACAATCTACCATTGGAAAAGAAGAAACAGTTTTTATGTAAGTTGTACTATAGACCTAACAAGAGTATCATGTCTGTTTGGCGCTGTATGAATACCGACACCACATGCATTCTTTGTGTGCAGTATTTCTCACAGGAAGTGACCGCATCCCCATTCTGGGGATGAAGAGTCTCAAGCTGGTGATCCAGCCTACCGGTGGAGGAGAGCATTACCTGCCAGTCGCACACACCTGCTTTAACCTGCTGGACTTGCCCAAGTACCCCAGCATACAGACCCTCCGCGACAAGCTCCTTCAGGCTATCGACCACAACCAAGGCTTCAACCTCGCCTGAGGAAGCACAAAGCTTTAGCATCCAAGGCTTGCTCAGACCTCGTCTTGGGCTGTCCCCTGCTGTCCAAGGAAAACATTGCAGGGGGAGCACATTAACTCACTAAATGCTTATGAGAGGAAACTTTCAAATTAAGCTTCAATTGCATATAGTATTATGCAACAGTGCAGGTATTTGCTTTTTTTTTCCACCCCTGCAGTATTTTGATGCTTGCCTAAATTTAGTTTTTAGCAACGATACATACTTTGATAAAATCATTGTAGATATACTTTTATTCACATGTGGATAAGAAGTTTGATGATGTTGGTATATACTTTGAAAAAGAAGCGCTCTTTTTAGGTATGACATAAACCCTACTGTGACGATTGTTCTCCACACAGTGTGGTCATGTATACTTAATACTTACAGTATGCTTGCTGGATTTTCTTGGCTATAAGACTTAATTAAACATGCCACTAAATAATAGTGTGGCAATTGAAATATAGAATTTTTTTGGTATTATTTGAAACTGCTAAGAATGCTTTATCACGTCTTAATCTCTTAAGAGATTTATCACTGCCACCAGTCAATTATTATGTTGTCATAATATTCCTCATCAGCCAGATGATGTGAAGTACAGTGTTAAAGAGGCACACCATTAAAAGGTATGCTCATGTGCTCCCAACAACTTCTAATTTGATGCTTTGTCCTTGTGCATACATTTGACCTAAAGTGTATACCTCCCCCTTTTCCACTGGCATGGTGAAAAGGCTTTCCCACATTTCATGTTGATTCAAAAAATATATATTTTACCGTCATGCCTCAATTGCATTTGATTGCCAATGAGGTTTTTGTAGTTTAAGTCCAATAGCCCCCCCCCCCAAAAAAAAAAAACTTGACTTATTCCAACAATCATGTTTGTTATTTTAATGAAGGGGAAACTACAACGACACACTTATATGGTTTATATGGTAAAGTATAAGCAGACTGGAGATTGTCCCTGGTCCGGAGCTGATGTTTTAGTGGGGCAGCTCAGTGTGGATCAACTTGTAATGAGAGCCACAAGACGGACACCGCTGGGGGTCTCCCTTATGAAGCCAGAACCACACGATGACAGTGTTGTCCTCCTCACCTGTGGGGACAGCGAGAGACAGCCACCTCTTATCAATCCATCACATGACCACTGGGTAACACTGAACAGTCTCCCATAGCGGGGTACTTACACAGGCAGCCCACCAGCCGTTTGGTGCCGATGCTGGGGACGATGTGAGGTTCTGCTTTGGTTCCTGCGTACTCCGTGGGCTTCAGCATGCTGTATGGGTCCTGAAATGGATAATGAGTACACGCATATAATTGGGTGTGGGTGTGGGTGTGGGGTGTATTAAGTTAGAGCTGTGCAGTGTGTCTGTGTTGGTGGTGATACACTAGAGGTGTGTGTGTGTGTGTGTGTGTGTGTGTGTGTGTGAGTATAAACAAACTGGTACCTTTCCCTTCTTGAGGCCCTGAAGGGCACGTCGCTCCAGTCCAGTGGCCTGTTCGTCATCTGTTGGTACCCCTGGATTTGTACCATAGTGCAAAAACTCAAATCAATAACAGCGTAGTCGATGATTTGGCAAGTAAAATCGACATAAGTTTTTACTTTGTATTCGACTATCTTAACTGCACGTACGCACCACTCACCAGGGCGCAGTAATAGACTAGGCTACGTGTGTCCTTTCCCAGGCTACTGGCACCAAATCAACAAGTCGTGCCAGGAGGTGGGTCTATCACAGGCCTCTGGGTAAAAATCCCCAATGACCTTGTTATTACATTTAAACCTTGTATTAGTGATACATTTTTTTTTTTACTTATCAAAGGCAGGCCAATAACGTTGTCATACTCTATTCTCATACATCTAATACTACTATTTCACATTTACTTGCAAGGAGCTTCTATTTGGCGATGAAAATAGTCGTTTTATTAAATAAGTACGATATTAAATGGATTCGCCGAGACACCGTATACACTACAGCTCTATTTCGTTGTATTGTTTTGACGATGGATGCAACAGGTGTTTTTTTTCCCCTCCTGCATTCGGTTTACTTTCACTTATGTGTGTACTGTGTGGATAAAGTGTGTGGATAAAGCCCTTACCCTTCAGAGTGCCCATGGTCCGCTGCAGCGGTCTGACGGTAACATGTTGATTCACCAGCCGCAGTGTGGTACACGCTCGGAGTAAATGTCGTCCTGCCATGCTGGAACTGTTCTGTTACTGCGGGTCAACTCAAGGCGGACTCAAATGAACTCTGGCAGCTGTAGCAGACTTCTAGCCGCCGCCTACCAGCTGAATGACAGACCAGGGTCCAGTCAGATCACAACATACACTGCTCTGGCCAATGGAAAATGGGTGGACGATGACAGAGTATGGAACTCTTCAGGATACCTATTACAAGTAGGCCCAATGGTCTATACATTACAGGTTGGTACATCTGAATGCATATTGTGAAACATTTCCTTGAGTATTGAAATACTAGAGTCACCAAAATACATGTATATAATCTTTATTTAATGTTGAAAAATGGGTGGACTATGACAGAGTATTGAACTCTTGAGGACAACTATTATAAGTAGGTTCAATGGTCTATGAATTACAGGTTGGTACATCTGAATGTATATTGTGAAACATTTCGTGAGTATTGAAATGCTAGAGTCACCAAAATACATTGATATAATAATCTTTATTTCATGTGCTATGGAAGTAAACATTGGTTTGCTGGTAACATAATGAACCATTCAGGTCTAGCTTGAAGCACATTATGCATATTACAAACATACATAAAATGAACAGTACGCCTAAGTGTGTAGTGAGAACTGAATGTAAAGATGCAATTCCCCCCAAAAAATAAATGAGTAATGTATGGACCTGAATGAACTGAACATGAATTGGAGTAATTGTGTGTTTGTACAGTACCTTGGCTGAATAACTGAATGATCATTTGGTTACTGTGAAACATACTTATTATGCCACTACCTGCAAGCAAGTGTGTACAATGTTAATAGGATAGTCAAAGCCCTCGATTTGGATGCAATATTCTCCTTCTTTCTCTTAACCTTATCCACCTACAGGCGAGCTCGGTGACTTTTGCCTGTTCGGTGTGTGATGTACGATCATCCGTCGTCAAAGCGGTCTGTGATCTTATCAGCCAATTGCACATGTTGAATCGGTCCAACTGCATTTTCGGTCGGAATGGTGTGTCAGGGCCTTAAGATGTCGTTGAATTGATGAGGTGACTCAGTGCCTCTAATTATGTTTCCAAAACGGAATATGTCTGCTCAATCTGTGGAGACAATACATCCTTCACTTCACAGTGTTTGACATAATTAATGATGGCAAAGACAACAATTATGATTTAAATATATTCAAAACCCTCATGAGCCTAATTGTACCACCTGTTGTATTACAGTAAAACAGCGGTTGTTACATATTCAAAGCATATACAAAATGATATACAATACTTAAATTCCTGAAAAAAAACACATTTGGTCCACGTTTTAAACATCTAAATACGTACAAAATGATTGTTATAGTTTAATATAACAGTGACCTTTGTGATATGATACATGTAATTGTAACCATAACCAGACATACAGAGACTGTATAGGGATGACATTTTAGATCTCGTAATTCCTAAACTTCTGAAGCAGAGTAGATGGAGAGTCTGAGGCCCATCGGAAACGGTGGTGGTCACCTGGACAACAATGTAGAAAAGGTATTCAGTTTGAGGTTTTACAAATGAATAACTAAAAAACAAATGAAACACACTGTCTGAAACAACTGTTAAGCTATGAATGTTCAAGCTGATGATAAGCAATTAAGGGCCTCCACAATAAATGATACGGCACATGACATGTTTGTGTAGGCCTATTTACCAAAGGACAGCACTGCTTCATGGGAGTCCTCTTCTGATGCATTTTGGCCAACAGGTATGTCTTCGGCTTGGGAGTTCATTGCAAATTCAGCTTTCGCCTCTTCCAACATAGGTTCCTTTTTAGCTCTCACGGCCCAGTGCATTGACTGACAAAGGGGGTTTAAAAGGGGTGTGAGACATGGAACAAGGTCTGGATTTGATACAGAGAGTGTGTGGGGTTCTTGGTTGGAGGTACTTACTGTTTTTACAGAGTCCTTCAAGGCTTGCCAGTCGTGGAATGAAACAGTGACTCCACTTCGTGTCCACAGGTCATAATTTTTTCTTTTGCTTTCATTGCATAAAACCTCTTTAGCTTCCTGCAGCTTTTGAAAATCTGCAACTGTTTCACAGAACATAAATACAAATAAGACGTTATAGCAGTTAGGTACCTATTAGGTACAGTATTGGCCAATATGGGTTTTGCACATGGGTGCTCCTAAGCATGCATGTTACTTACTTAATTCTTAATTGTCTTTAATTAAAGCTGATAGACAGATGTACCTTGCACATAATTTGTTTTACGAAAAATGTCATCCTACCAGCTTTGGGGTTCTCTGGCTGTTTGTCGGGATGGCAGGTCAAGGCTCTGATTTTGTATTCGTTGGTTATTTGTTCGGTCTGTAGTACATTTGAGGTCAACACACACACATTGGAATCGATTTAAATAACGTCCACTCTTTTCACAAACACAATCACCTAGTTGTACTAAGGCTATCAACAGAAACGATGATGAAACCGCACTACAGGCGACCATGGTATAATACATTGATATAAAAGCCCCCTTTTCTGGGCTACTTTACCTTTATTATGATTTTAATCTGTGAGAATTTCAACATATCCAGCAAATAGACTGGGCCTGAGCAACCAGAACTTACCGAGGATAATTCGTCACAACCCAGTAACCCGTAGTAATCCTCAAAGTCCTCTCGTTTACAGTTCAAAACGGCCTCCATATAATGCAACAGGTTATGGCTCGACTCGGCCAACGTTATATTATATTAATGTAATAATCTGCTCCTCTCAGGTCCCCGCTGGCTGCTGCTGCTCGGCTTGTGTTTACTGGTGGTCAGCATCAGGTGGTCTCACTTTCCCTCTGCGAGGATGAGTCATGACGTCAGAAAAGACGTCGGACTCATGACTCATGAGGTTCAGACGTCATTGCACGACGCGAACGAAAATTCAGTCCTGATGCCGCCTTAAAACGGTCGGGATTTCCGGGAGGTTCGGAACTTCTGCTCGGAGGAAAGTGCTTTGGACACTCTATAGTCGGAGTTTCGTGCGGAAGTACAGCTACCCGAGTCTACGAGTTGGCGTCACAACAACGGCTGCCCCATTTCGCTGTCATTACATCGATAGAGTAAAGTGAACTTGCAGCAAAGCATTAAGAGGCGAACCTAACACCCGTTCTAACGAGGCGGCGCGCCACCATACAAAGTCAACGTATAGACGCGTTCCAGGCGCCTGGAACGCGTCTATACGTTGACTTTGTATGGAGGCGCGCCGCCCCGTTACAATGGGTGTTAGGTTCGCCTCTTAATGTTTGCTGCAAGTTCACTTTACTCTATCGATGTAATGACAGCAGCCATTGTTGTGACGCGAACTCGTAGACTCGGGTAGCTGTACTCCAGCACGAAACTCCGAGCGAAAACTCCCCGACTCCAGAGAGTGTTCAAAGCACTTTCCATAAGAGCATAATGGTGCGTTTTATTTACCTCGGATCTCGGACGTCCGAGGAAATTGCCTAGCAACACGCTGGAACACGCCCCTTTTCCTCGGATCTCGGAACCCTTTCTCGGTTGAACTCACAGGAGACCGAGCAAAAGTGACGTCACAGCCGAGATCCGAGACGAGATCCGAGTTCTAATAAAACGCACCA